>JASDQU010102428.1:194170-204951 GCA_032191745.1 Picea mariana
CATTGTGAATTAATTGTCACTTTATAACTTAAGTGACATATTTCACTTTTTGACTTAAAGCTCCTAAGTCAAAGTGAAATTAGAATCATAAAGTAAAGTATGAGGGTAAAAGTCTCCCCCTTTGTGTTTAGAGACTCCTAAACACATGGGGACCACTTTCCGAGGTATCCAAAACTCAACAGTATTTACCTCCACGTGTAAACCTGACGAGAATAGAATATTCCGGGAAGCAAGAAGAAACCCTAATTAGTTGACTAATAACCCTAGAAGACAAGTTGGCTCAAGAGGATAATTTGTATTAGGTTATTAGCCTCCAAGAGAAGAAGTCGGCTAAAGGAAATATTATATACTAAGTAAATAGGCACCTGGAATGAGAAGTCGGCCCAGGCAGTTTGTCAGTTTTAGTATAAATATAGGAGGCTAGTCTTCATTCTGGCAGGCATTCTCAGAACTGCAGGAGCAACACTTGTGCGCACTGTAGTTGGCCAGTTTGTGCGCAAGTTTGGAGGAGAGCTGTCGTTGCAGCTGCTGCAACTAGCAGATTTCGGTTTTGGCTTGGACTCTCTCTTGGTTATGGTTTGGACTCTTTGATTAGCTCTTGTTACTCTTGTTTGGTGCGCTATCCTTGGAGAGAGGTGCGCTATCTTGTTTGGCTATCTAGCCTAGGGTTTGCTTCCAGAATGATTCTCTGTCAAGGTTAAGGTGCTCGAGGGTGGCTTCGGCCCTAAGGAATGTCTGTCCCTGATTGCTGAACCTGGACCATTCCCCACCCTGGGCCATTCCTTCGACACTAAACAAAGTGCAACCTGGAGAGAATGAATCTGCTCGAAGGAATCACTGTCCGGACCATCTCCCATGTTAACCACAAGAGGAAATGTCTGTCCTACACCAACCTCGAAAACAGACCGTTCCTCATGTTAACCACAAGGAGAAATCGCTGTCTGGCGAGGTGGGCCAGTCTTCTTGAGTAACCCTCAAGAAGAGAGACTGCCCTAGACCACTTCCCATGTTAACCACAATGGGAAGTCGCTGTATATGGTACATCAACAATCTGGACCATTTTTCGAACTGAAAAATGTCTATCCGTCAGAAATCTCAATCCACTTTCCGAACTGGAATGAATCTGCTCATCCTAGACCATTTTTCGAACTGAAAAATGACTGTCCATTAATCAATAATTCATCAATGCTCCTTTCCAACCTGGGAGTCATCTCTTCCTTTTTCAATAAGGAAGTCGTCTCCACGAGCTCCAGCTTGAGTACGCAAACTCTTTCATCTTGAACATAAGCCTTACCAAAATGTCTGCTTATCTGCTCATCTGTGGAGATATGTATTGGAGAACCACTTTCTCCTTTCTGGACTTCATCACGGATAATGTAATGCTTGATTTTAAATGTACTTTGGTCTGGAACACTGGTTTTCTCTGAAGGATTCATGTAGCTCTGATCAATAAAGTATATCATTGTTGTAAAACTGGAACATATCCATGTGTCACTTCTTCTGTCATCATGAGATCTGCTTTTTTGAGTAATCATCTTGATACAATATCTTTGTTATAGAAAATCTTCACCACACTTTTGCTGTGCACTGGAGGTTCTCCACAAAGTTATCTTCTTCCATCTACATACAAGGGTCTCTTTCTGGTATGCCTCAAAGTCTTGAGGTTGCTCTTCATACGCTCTTTGTTCAATTGCTCTGGATAACAGTCTTTGCATTCATCTGATGTAGAACTTCGACCCATGGATATTGCGGATGATATAATGACTCATGTAGAAGTATGTCTGGTTTACTGGAACAAGTAATCATCATAGTCTTTTCCATCTATCTGGGAGAACCTCTAGTTCTGGATCTTGCAATGCTTGCATATATACAATGTTCTTCATCACAACTTTCGGTTCCTCTGCTTGATTGCTTTTAGTGAGTTCATATTAGGTTGGTAATCTTGTGATTCTTAATGACTGGTTGTTCTGGCTTCTCTTTCTTTCTTGGAATCTTCATGTTCTTCCTAATGTTTTTCTTTAGTTCTTGGGTCCTTGGAGTTTCTTATAGATTCCATGCCCTAAAGATTTCATTTCTTTCTTTCATCATAGGATCACGGATGTGGATGGACAACCAGGGATACTTTAAGGATTCTCTTCGAAGAAGTCTTCTTCTATGGTCAAACTGAACACATACTGCTTTTCATGTTAGCTACCATTGATATATACTTCATCATCTTCAATGGATCATAGGATTAGCTCCCTCCTAATCCTTGCTTTATGTATGAATGCATGCTCTTCTTTTTGGTGATATATAATTGACTCCCTCCATCTAGGAGAGTCCACGCTTCCGTCTGCATCCTTATTCCCTTCTGCAAAGTGTTATAAGTCTTTCTCCAATTTCCTCTTGATTGTTGACTTCTTTCTATCTTTGCTTCTTCTAAGTCTCTTCAGGAATGATTCTGATTTCAACTTACCACAAGTATAGTTCTTCTTGGAACATATTATCTTCTAAGAGATAGATATACAAGATATACAAACAAGATATGTACAAGAACTAAGAAGAGTATTGTTACCTTTAGAAGAAGAAGTCTCTTTCGTCCTGCTTAGTCTTCTTTGTAGGTTCCTTTTTCTTCGGCAACTGATGCTTCGTGTTTATCCTTCCTTTTCTTTAGCTCGGGACAATGATTCTTGTAGTGACCATACTTTCGACAGTTGAAGCATTGTATTTCTAAAATGTCTTTCTCTTGATTTGTCTTTCTCCTTGAACCAAACTTCCTTTTGTTCCTGAAATTCTTGAATCTTGCTGTGAAGGCTTGATCATCGTACTTCTTTTGGGGTTTCTTTTTTGCACTGATCCTGGATTCTTCTTGAGCATAGCAAGTTCAAAGTTCTTCAAATGTAGGATACTCCTTCCTTGTGTTCATGCTTGCGGCAAATGCATCCCATGTCTTGGGAAGACCATTGAGTACTATGTTTACCAATTCCTTTTCTGAAATGATCTCTTCAATAGCTTGTAGTTGATCTCTTAACTGGGAGATCCTCACAAAGTATTATGTTATGCTATCATCATCATTAATTTTCATGTCACGGAGCTCATTCTTCAGACTCATTATTTGTCCAATATTTCTTAGTGAGAAGAGTTTTGTTAGGGCATCGTACATCTTCTTTGATGAGTCAAGATGGGAGATGTAGGGTATCAAGTGGTCTTTTATAGAGTCCACTATGATACTCATGGCATTGATATCACCGTCTTTGAACTTCTCCATAACTGCAACGTTCTGTGGTTCCTTCTCTTTTCCTTCTTCAAACTCTAGTTTCACGATCTTTCCTTTCACGATATCCAACACTTTATTCTTGGCAAGGATGAGGTCAATCCTTGTCTTCCACGCTCTGAAGTTAGAAGCTCCATCTAACTTGTTTTCTGACTTCATAGAGTAAGTCATGGCTGCTTTGACTTGGTCAACCCTAGATTTGACCAGAAACTCAAACTTGACGTCTTGGCTTGCCGAGAGTACCAGGAGATGCACTAGGCTAGGGCACATTGATCTATCCGGAGATTAGGTCAATCCTTTCACTTAAGGTGCCTCAACGAGAGGATTAGGGTTTTTGCAACTGCACCTGCTAGTAACCCTAGTGACAGTGCTTTGGTGACTGCTCCTGCTAGAAACCCTATCGTCAGTTCTTCAACGAGCTTAATATCTTTCCAGTGGTTAGGCTGAATGAAGGAGGTGTGGGCCCATAACCTATTAGAATATGAATGGATGTGCTCGTGTTACCATCGACAATATCACTATTGTCACTCAACCATAGGCCGAAGCCACCCTCTGAGCACCTTAACCTTGACAAAGAATCACTCCGGAAGCAAACCCTAGGCTAGATAGCCAAACAAAGGGTAGCACACCTTTCCCCAAGGATAGCGCACCAACAAGAGTTGATCAGATAGTTCAAACCCTAACTAGGAGATAGTCCAAGCCAAACGTGATCTGCTAGCTGCAGCAGCTGCAATGGCAGCTCTCCTCCAGACCTGCGCACAAAACTGGGTATTGCAGTGCGCACAAGTGCTGCTCTGCAATTCTAAGACTGCCTGCCAGAATGAAGACCGACCTCCTGTATTTATACTAATTCTGACTAACTGTCTGGGCCGACTTCTCATTCTGGGTATCTGTCTGTTCAATATATATTATATCTTCTAGCCGACTTCTTCTATTGGAGGCTAATAACCTAATACAAATTATCCTCTTGAGCCGACAAGTCTTCTAGGGTTATTAGCCAACTCATTAGGGTTTCTTCTTGCTTCTCGGAATATTCTATTCTTGTCAGGTTTACACGTGGAGGTAAATACCTCCCGTAGCTACCATAATATCAACACTTAGATCTCCTTTTGTAATTCTTTTAATGACTAAAACCCTAACCCAAGATCTCTAACGGCCAAGATTAGATCCCTAGATCTCTAACGGCCAAGATTAGATCTTGTCTCTATGAGATCAATGGTTGTGACTGAATCTCTCGTTGAGATGACTTAAATCACTTAAGTCACTCAACTTTATAAAAAGTCACTTTAAGTTGTTAAATATAAAAGGTACTTTATAAAAATACTTTATAAAGTTATTATCTACAAAGTGTTGATCTGACACTTCCACATGCTTGGCATTGCAAATGCAGAAGTACTTGTTCGAGCTTCCCAAAAACTAACATTTTATCCCAAAAGTTGGTCCCCATAGTTGAAAAAATAGTTTTGTTTTGGCTCCTGCTCAAATCATTGACATAACTATCTTGAGAATGATTGAGTGTTACATGCACTAGATAGGAGGCCAAGTTTGTTGGCATTTATGAGGGGAAAACAGATAGAAGAAAACATACATTTTCTACAAGATTATTTAGCTCCGAAAGAGGGAAATACAATGAGTAACTCATAATAAGATCTGTCAAAGTACAACTATACTGATAGGTGCTTATAAAAATGAAGATTACAATCTTGGATTTGTTGAGATTTGGGTACCTTGGAAAGTGGTCCTCTTGTGGTTGTGGGTCTCTAACCACAAGAGGGAAATATTTGATCCATTGTGCCTTATACTTTATGTCTAATTTCACTTTGACATTTTCCTAAGTCAAAATGGTGAAATTTTTCACTTGAGTGAATAGTGACTATTAATTCACTTTGTGGGTGAATTGAGGGACATAAAGAGAAATAAGGAAACTAAGCCAAAGTGGGTTTTGAGTTGAGATTTTTTTTGGATGATCTCAACATTTGATTAGAAATGGGATGGGATGATCTCATCTATCCATTTCTAGGTTTCCTTATGATTTCTATAAAGAGGGTGCATAGGGCAAAGAGAGGCATTATTCACTTGCATGTTCATCAAGAGAGTTTGGAAAAGGGCAAGAGGATGAGAATGGAAGCATTACGAGAGAAGAGCTTGGGCGCCTACATCAATGAAGGAGCTATGACAACTTAGGGTCTATTTATTTTATGGTGATCAATATTGCTTGGAGGAGGGCGCACATGTGGAGGAGAGTGCACCACTAGCAGGTAGTATAAGGACTTGTGCTATTTCAGATCTGTTTGGCTGATCTTGAAGGAGACACACAAGGGCAGATTTGTGTGGAAGAGATTCTTCATTGGGTCTAAGAGGAAGGAGGGTGCATCACTTCAGTGAATAGAGCAACAAAGAAAGAGGGCCCACTAAGCTTGGGCGCATCTCCCTTCTTGGAACTCCAAATCTTCTCGTGAGGAGTTACTATTGTATCAGGTTCCATTGGATTAGCTTACTTGTTGTATTCACTTCTTAAAATCATCATTATATATATTTTCATTCCAAACTGGTTTTCCCTTGGGGGTTTTATCCAGGGTCATGTTGACCAAAAGTACATGTGTTCATTTCATGCATGCTTAGAGTTTAGATCAGCGTGTTAGTGTTGTAAAGATCAAGAGGAGTGTTATTTGTTTTGAGTATATTGCATGTGCTAATCATTGGTTTGAAAAACACCACACAAGGGCACCTCAAAAGGACACTTAACCACAAAATTATCAGCAGAAAGTTACTTGACTGTTTGCTGTCCTAAAAGACAACAAAGGACAGTTTTGGAAGTTCAAACTTAGAGCCAAATTTCAGGTCAAGGACGGACCTGTTTTGGCAGCCTGATAGTACCTCGTTTCTCTACATGGTATCAGAGCCCTTGGTAGCTGGACTTGCTGATTTTTAGGAGCACACAGTGGGCAGTTTTGGGACAGTTTATTGGCAGATTTTTGGACAGCTTATTAACAGATTTTGTGGACAGCTTGTTCGAAGAATTTGTGGTCAGCTTGTGGGCAGATTTGTTGGACAGCCCGTAGGACTGTTTTGAACTAGTGTTTTCAGCCTCTTTTCACACCTATTTGGATAGGAGTGAGGCTGATTTGGGCAACCTCTTAATCACACCTGCATGGACAGGAGTGAGGCTGTATTTTACAACCTCTTTTCACACCTATTTGCTAGGAGTGAGGTTGTGGTGTTACTGCCTCTTTCACACCTGTGTTGACAGGAGTGAGGCAGTGTTCTTGTGCAATTTTTAGCATCAGTGTGAGCTTTATTGGACAACCATGTCGGTGTCCCAGATGCCGGTTGAGGATAGGCTAGATGGAGCTAGCAACTAGTCCCCTTGGAAGACCAGGATCACTTTCGCCTTAGAGGACCTTGAACTATGAGATATAGTTCATACTCTCATTGTTGTTCCTCCTGTCACTGCTCCCGTGTTGGTGGTAGAGTTCAAGAAGAGGAACAACAAGACGAAAAGGACTATTTGTGACGAGGTGAGAGACTATGTCATTCCACATTTGACTGGTAAAGACTATGCATTTGAGATATGAGATTCCTTATGCAAGCTTTACCAGAGTTCAAACCAGAACCGAAAGATGGTTCTGCAGGATAGGCTTAGGAGCATTAAGATGCTCGATTCCGAGTCGGTTACATCATTCCTTGGCAGATTCACTGAGATCAGAGATGAACTTGTAGCCGTCGGAGAGATATTGGACCCAGGCTTTATGGTGAGGACAACCTTAAACAACTTTTCCAAACCATGGGGTCCATTTGTTCGAGGCATTGTTGCCCGAGAGGCTATGCCTACTCGAGAGAGACTTTGGGATGATTTCGTACAGGAGGAGACGTGACTCACCTTAAAGTCCTCAGGACAACAACGGATTACAAAGGGTGATGAGGACCTTGATCTGTGGACTAAGGGCAAGAAGAAGACCAACAAAGGTGCTAAAGAAGGTCCCAAGGGAGGGGCCAAACCACAACAGAGTGGCGGTGGGAAAGAGAGAGACATGAGCACAGTGAGATGCTTTGCTTGTGGAGAGATGGATCACTATGCAACACAATGTCCCAAAAAGAAGAAGAAGAAGCAGCAGAATGATACAACAACGACAACAGAGGAGATTGAGTTCAATACACAGTTTGCGAGAGGGTGTGGATTCGTCAGTTCCTTGGCAACACCATCCAGCGTTAGGTGGGGAGACAGAGTTGAGGAGGACCTATTGACTCAATGTAGTGATTTAGAGGGAGCTCAGACTCAGTTTTCGAGGACACCATCTTTAGGGGTGTGACTGGTCCACTCGAGAGCTTCAGTTTCAGAGTTGCCGAGATAGAGGGTTGGTGCAGGGGCTTCAGAGCATCAGAGATTGATGAGGAGGAGCAGCAGGGCACCACGAAGGCTTGAACCTCACTTGGCTACAGAGACGAGTAGATAAGGTTTTGGATCCACTTCAGGTGGAAGTCACTTGGTGAGAGGCCAAGTTGAGGATCTTGGTGAGATGCCGAGATCCAGATACTCTTGGTGAGATACCAAGAGGGGGAGACTCTTGGTGAGATGCCAAGAGACTCTTGGTGAGATGCCAAGAGAGTGACTCTTGGTGAGATGCCAAGAGTAGTGACCGTTGGCAAGATGCCAGGAGGTAGAAATCCTTGGTGGGAGACCAAGGTTGAGAACTTTGGTGAGATGCCAAGATCTAGTTGATCTTGAATAGGTGGAGATGCACTTCCATCTATAGATCAAGCAGGTTGAGCAGATTTGTGTAAGAGACCACTTTTGATGATCAAGGTACAACCATACTCATCGAGTATTTTCCAGTAGGCAACCATGTCCACTATAGGGATGAGATTGGGGGTGAATTGCCCTTTCCTCGGTAAGAGGGAGTGTTGAGATTTGGGTACCTTGGAAAGTGGTCCCCTTGTGGTTGTGGGTCTCTAACCACAAAAGAGAAATATTTGACCCACTGTGCCTTATACTTTATGTCTGATTTTACTTTGACATTTTCCTAAGTCAAAAGGGTGAAATTTTTTACTTGAGTGAATATTGACTATTAATACACTTTGTGGGTGAATTGAGGGACATAAAGAGAAATAAGGAAACTAAGACAAAGTGGGTTTTGAGTTGAGATTCTTATTGGATAATCTCAACCTTTGATTAGAAATGGGATGGGATGATCCCATCCATCCATTTCTAGGTTTCCTTACGATTTCTATAAAGAGGGCGCATAGGGAAAAGAGAAGCATTATTCACTTGTATGTTCACCAAGAGAGTTTGGAGAAGGGCAAGAGGATGAGAATGGAAGCATTAGGAGAGGAGAGCCTGGGTGCCTACATCTATGGAGGAGCTATGACAGCTTAGGGCCTATTTATTTTATGGTGATCAATATTGCTTGGAGGAGGGCGCACATGTGGAGGAGAGTGCACCACTAGCAGGTAGTAGAAGGACTTGTGCTATTTCAGATCTGTTTGGCTCATCTTGAAGGAGACACACAAGGGAAGATTTGTGTGGAAGGGATTCTTCATTGGGTCAAAGAGGAAGGAGGGCACATCACTCCAGTGAATAGAGCAACAAAGGAAGAGGGCGCACTAAGCTTGGGTGCATCTCTCTTCCTGGAACTCCAAAGCTTTTCGTGAGGAGTTTCTATTGTATCAGGTTCCATTGTATCAGTTTACTTGTTGTATTCACTTCTTAAAATCATCATTATATATACTTTCATTCCAAACTGGTTTTCCCCGGGGGGGGGGGTTTATCCAAGGTCATGTTGACCAAAAATACATGTGTTCATTTCATGCATGCTTAGAGTTTAGATCAGCTTGTTAGAGTTGTAAAGATCAAGAGGAGTGTTATTTGTTTTGAGTATATTGCATGTGCTAATCATTGGTATGAAAAACACCACACAAGGGCACCTCAAAAGGACACTTAACCACAAAATTATCAGCAGAAAGTTACTTGACTGTTTGCTGTCCTAAAAGACAGCAAAGGACAGTTTTGGAAGTTCAAACTTAGAGCCAAATTTCAGGTCAAGGACAGACCTGTTTTGGCAGCCTGATAGTACCTCGTTTCTCTATAGGATTGACTTGGGAGATGGTTTCACAAAAATTGCTACTGCGTGATTAATTAGTTTCACAAAAAATGCTATTGTGTGATTAATCATGATCCATTAATAATAAAATTACTATTTTTTATATTTTTTCTATATTTAGGGTAGTAGTCCCTTATGTCTTTTCCCTTGTTATCTCCTATGTCATCCCTTGAAAATTGGGGGGTATTATTTTGATTTACTAGTAGTGCATCCTTTTACTAATTAAATCTTCCTCGGGTGATGTATTTTTTGTAGATTCTTATAACATAGCATTGATGAAGGTTGATATTTATAAGATGCTTAACATACATAGTCCCTATAGTAAAACAACAGAGATGGACTTATTTTATCCTCTTTTGTGCATATTTCTAAGCAAATGGGATCTTATCAGCCAGTGAGGCCTTGGTTCACTAGTGAGATAGATGTATTGTTAAGCCATCCATCAGGGTTCCTTTTTCGTTATGGCCTTCCCCACCCAAATGGCATGTGAACAAATGGATGAGGCCAAGTGCAAGTCCTGAGCAAATTTGACAGAGTAGATACCCCTAAGACCCTGCTCCCAAGCCATAGGAATTCTGTGGTATGTGGTGTAGCTCCCGACCTTTTTAGAAGCAATTTCTAAAAGAACTAGATATTATCAATTTATTTTGAGTCATCTATTTGAGCTTTATACTTAAATAGTGAAATTGATAGTATTTCAATAAAATCCTTTTAAAATTTGAAATGAGGAAGAGACAAAAATTTAGTATTCCAATATATGTACATATGTATGTATGCAATGTGCATGCATGTACATGTAGCATAGATATATTATGTATGTATACACGTGTATGTATTTAGCTAAAACTAAATACATGGAAACAATTAATTTGAAACAAAAAAACTAGGAGTGTGAGCTTTAATGACTTTTGGGAGGGAATGACAATTGAGAAGGGAGTGAGAATTGAAATGAAATCATATATAGTCCATGAGTGACCAAAGTAGGTCAATAGGATTCCAAGTACATCAAGTAATAATAGCAAAGGAGAAATGCCTAGAGCATCTCCTAAGGCATGAAACAAATAAAGGTCAAAATGAAAAACCTAATAGGGGGTGAACTCAAACGATTAAACTCAAGACCATATAGTAGAGACAAACTCTATAAGGAGAAACTCAAACACCTTTGTAACAAAAGAAGTTAACTAGGTCATGAGTGTCAAGGCTGTTGGATTTTCAATGAGCTATGGTTCATGTATTCTCTTTAAATTCTGTTTAGCTATTACTTGAACCATAACTACTGCAACAAACCAAGATCACAAGAAGAATAACCATGCACAAGAACACAAGAAGTATCCTGGGAAACCCTTCTCAACAAGGGAAGAAAACCCAACCAATCCTTTGCTATATTCCTCAAGAGAAAGACCTCCCACACCATCACCAAACCTAGCACA
>JASDQU010102428.1:208765-238763 GCA_032191745.1 Picea mariana
ACTTTCCGAACAGGAAAGCATCTGTCCAATCTGGACTATTTTTCAATTACAAAGATAAATGATATTTTCAATGCTCCCTCCCAACTGGAGAGTTATTTCAATCACAAAAATAAATGTTTTTCAAAAATACTTTTCCTTACCTTAGCTTGGAGAATCTTCTCGATCCCTGTCTTCTCTCGGAAATATACAAACTTGATTTTGGATAGAGGCTTTGTCAGGATATCTGCTATCTGCTTATCAGTGGGAATATACTCAAGCTTTACTTTTCCTTCCTGGACTTCATCATGGATAATGTAATGATTGATTCTCAAATGTACTTTAGTCTGGAATACCGTGAAGGCTTCATGTAGATCTGAACAATAGAGTATATCATAGTTGGAGAACTGGAACATATCCATGTGGCACTTCTTCTGTCATCATGAGATTTGATCTTCTGAGTAGTCATCTTGATGTTATAGGAAATCTTCACCACGCTTCTGCTGTGCACTGGAGGTTCTCCATCACATTGTCTTCTTCTTATCTGCATACATGAGTCTCTTTCTGGTATGCCTCAAAGTCTTGAGATTGCTCTTCATACGCTCTTTATTCAATTTCTCTGGAGAACATTCTTTGCATTTATTTGATGTAGGATTCCAACTCATGGATGTTGCGGATGATATAATGACTTATATAGAGATAAGTCTGGTGTACTGGAACAATCAATCATCATAGTCTTCTCCCTCCATCTGAGAGAACCTCTGGTTCTGGATCTCGCAATGCTTTCATTCATAAGTCTTCTGTACACTGTTCTTCATCACGACTTTCAGTTCTTCTGCTTGATTGCTTTTAGTGAGTTCATATCAGGCTGGTAATCTTGTGATTCTTGATATAATGACTGGTTGTTCTGGTTTTTCTTTCTTGGAATCTTCATGTTCTTCTTCATGTTTTTCGTTAGCTCTTGGGTCCATGGAGTTTCTTATAGATTCCATGCCCTAGAGATTCCACTTCTTACCTACATCATAGGATCACGGATCTGGATGGACAACCAGCAATACTTTAAGGCTTCTCTTCGAAGAAGTCTTCTTCTGTGGTTGAACTGAACACGTATTGTCTTTCATGGCTGCTGCCATAGATATATATATATATATATATATATATATATATACTTCATAATCTTCACTGGATCATAGGATTAGCTCCCTCCTAACCCTTGTTGCATATAATCGGCTCCCTCCGTCTGATAGAGTCCATACTTCCATCTGCAATATATAATTGGCTCTCTCTGTCTAACAGAGTCCACGCTTCCGTCTTAGTTGTCGTCATAAGTCTTTCTCCAATTTCTCTTGATGTCTGACTTCTAAGTCTCTTCAAGATTGATTCTGATTTCGGCTTGTCTTGTAATAGCTTTCACATGATATATTTCATTCTTTCATGTGTAATATCTAATGATAGCTCTTTTAATCTTGTTTGTTCTTCCATAGGTATAGTTCTTCTTGGAACACATTATCTTCCAAGAGATAGATATACAAGATATGTACAAAGATGATGCAAGCAAGATATGTACAAGAAATAAGAAGAGTGTTGTTACCTTTTAGTAGAAGAAGTCTCTTCCATCCTGCTTAGTCTTCTTTGTAGGTTTCCTTTTCTTCGGTAATCGATGCTTCGTGTTTCTCCTTCCTTTTCTTTAGCTCGGGACATTGATTCCTGTAGTGACCGTACTTCTGACAGTTGAAGCATTGTATTTCTGAAATGTCTTTTCTTTGTTTTGGCTTCCTTCTTGAATCGAACTTTCTTTTGTCCCTGAAGTTCTTGAATCTTGCTGTGAAGGCTTGATCATTGTACTTCTTTTGAGGTTTCTCTTTTGCATTGATCCTTGATTCTTCTTGAGCACAGCAAGTCCAAAGTTCTTCAAATGTCGGGTACTCCTTCCTTGTGTTCATGCTTGCGGCAAATGCATCCCATGTCTTGGGAAGACCATTGAGTACTATGTTCACCAATTCCTTTTCTGAAGTGATCTCTTCAATAGCTTGTAGTTGATCTCTTAACTGCTAGAAAGTATGATGTTATGCTGTCGTCATCATTCATCTTCATGTCACGGAGCTCATTCTTCAGACTCATAACTTGTCCAATGTTTCTGACTGAGAAGAGATTTGTTAGGGCATCGTACATCTTCTTCGATGAGTCAAGATGGGAGATGTAGGGTATCAAGTGGTCTTTTATGGAATCCACTATGATGCTCATGGCATTGATGTCAACGTCTTTGAACTTCTCCATAGCTGCAACGTTCTGCGGTTCCTTCTCTTCTCCTTCTTCAAACTCTGGCTTCACGATCTTTCCTTTGACAATATCCAGCACTTTTTTCTTAGCAAGGATGAGGTCAATCCTTGTCTTCCATGCTCTGAAGTTAGAGGCTCCATCTAGCTTGTTCTTAGACTTCATAGAGTTCGTCATGGCTTGCTTGACTTGGTCAAACCCTAGATTTGACCAGAAATCCAAACTTCACATCTTGGCCTTCTGAGGGTACCAGGAGATGCGCTGGGCTAGGGCGCACTGATCTATCCGAAGATTAGGTCAATCTCGTCACTTAAGGTGCCTCAACAAGAGGTTTAGGGTTTCTGCAAATGCTTCTGCTAGTAACCCTAGCTACAGTGCTTCTGGAAACCGCTCCTGCTAGTAACCCTAGCGACAGTTCCTCAATGAGCTCAATGTCTAGCGGCTATGTTTCCTTCCAGCGTTTTAGGCTGATTGAAGGGGTGTGGGCCCATAATTTGTTAGAATATAGAAGATGGTGTGCTCGTTTTACCATTGACGATACCTTCGTCACCCAACCATAGGCCGAAGCCTTCCTTCGAGCACCTTAACCTTGACTGAGAATTACTCTGGAAGCAAACCCTAGGCTAGATAGCCAAACAAAGGGTAGCGCACCTTTCCCCAAGGATAGCGCATCAACAAAGATTGATCAGATGTTCCAAACCCTAGCCAAGAGATATTCAAGCCAATACTGAGAACTTGCTGCTGCTGCAGTTGCACTTGCAACCTTCCTCCAAACCTGCGCACCAAATTGCAACTGCAGTGCGCACCAACTGGGAAACTGCAATTCTGAGATGCTGCAAATAAGAACTGGCGCCCTGTATTTATAGTAATCCTGCCAGTTTTGCTGGGGCCGACTTCTCCTTCTGGATAAGTGTCTGTTTAGTATTTTATTATTATTTCTGGTCGACTTCTTCTCTTGGAGGCTAATAACCTAATATAAATTATCTTCTTGAGCCGACAAGGCTTCTAGGGTTATTAGCCAACTCATTAGGGTTTTTCATGCTTCTCGGAGTCTTCTATTCTCGTCAGGTTCACACGTGGGGGTAAATACCTCCCGTAGCTATCATAATATTAACAGTACAGATGAGAGTGCATTGGTTTACTGGATCAATATGTCTCATCATGGTTCACTCCCTCTACTTGTGAGAATCCTTTGACTACAAGTCTTGTTTTGTATATCTCGACACTTCCATTAGTTGTATGTCTTTCTGCCTCTTGTAGAGTTTGTCAAGCCCAGATAGGCCTTTTATGGCTTACTGTAAAGTCCCTAGGAATATCAACTGAAACAACTGGATCAACTATATTAATGGCTGTCTCCCTCTGCACTGCTGAGGGGGAGAAGGTATTTGTCTTTTCCTTCTTCTCAAATAATTTTGACTCCCTTTGAAGTCTTGAAGGAAAAACATCTTCCTTTGTTGTTAACCTGCCTAGAACAAAGAAACAAACGAAAGGAAACAAGACAAGAATATCTCCTAGAGGAGATTCATGAGTACATCTCTAGAATCAAAATAATTTAAGGATTGTTGTCACGACTCACAGCTACAACATCTACTTGTAATGTAGCATGATAATTTAAAAACAATCAAACCTGGGGTCTTCACTTCCAGTGTGTTGTTCTTTTGAATGCACTGAGACCTCTCTGGGTCCATGATTTCACCAAGGTTTCCTTCTTCCTGCAAGTACCCTTATGACAATGATGCAAATAATATATATACACGTGCATACCTGAGAGCGTACACCAATGGAGATTCTGCTTGTTTGTTTTGTAGCCACCACTGAACACTCATAGTCAGAGTCAACTTCAGCGACATGAAGAGCCCAATTGCGAATCCATTCCAGTTGCCTTGAAATCTCATGATCACCTCCACTTAAAGATATGCTTCTGGGTGTTTAGATATCTCTCGAGAATTTCAGCATATCTAGAAGAGCAGGAGCTAATGCCGATGCTTCTGGATGCAATGCCATACACTCCATACACACTCCTAGCATGGATATGAGTTTTCCAAGAACCACGAATTCTCTTTCCAGCAACTCTACACTGTGTCTCTGCTTGTCATATTTATGCATGACAGGAAGCATGAAAGCTGCAGCATAAGGAGGGAATCTATTCTTTGACCAACTCTCAAACTGATTTTTTTTTTCTCTATGTTGCAATGAATGGTGTCCCCATCTTCAAGATTTCCCAGTTTCTTATCTCCGGATCTTGAGGGTAGTTTTCTTTCATAACAATTAGACCAACTTACCATTGTTCTTGAATCAGAACCTTTCCTCCAAGGGCCAGCTCCTGGCGGTGATATCTTACTAGAGGGTAAGTACCACAGGTTGCTGCCAGATTCAGAGGCCAGCTCTGTAATGGCAGAATCTACTCCCCTTTCCCTTTGATCTGTTCATGTCTCTACAGTTGGCAAGCTCCTGTGCTGCATCTGCCATCTCATCAAGTGACAAAAAAAAGCGTTGACTGATATCTACATTTGGTGAATACAGTTCTGTTGTAAATATATCCAGAGACTTCACAAGCACAGCAACAAGTGAGCGATGTCTCTTCTCTTCTGCGGATTCTTCTTTTCCTTCAACAATTATAGAACTGTATTGAACATGGACAAGTGATCTGACAGGGTCAACTGCAAGCATGTTAAGTTCGTCTGGCATTGCTTCTCACAAGCTTTTCAGTCACACAGGACTTGTGGTAGCCTCATTATTTATTTCAGTAATCTGGACAGTCTCGGATTTTTAGGCTGTGGTAGCATTAGTTTCACTTCAGAAGGGAGTCCAGCTCTTCTCTATTAAAGGGTCTGCTGTTATGGTATTTCTGTGGCAGCCTTAGTGGCCTTCCTCACTGTTGCTGTCAGGGTATTGCTGCGGAAGTTTTAGTGGGTCTTTCCCTTACTGCGGCAGCCTTAGTAGGCCTTTCCCTTGCTGCTGTTAGGGTATTCTGCGGCAGTATTTAGTGGCCTGCGGTCACTTTAAATGGACAGCTGACCCTCCTCCTACGTTCTGGCCTCCTCTCCATACACCTCGGCTGCTTGTGGGGTTTCTCCTAGGTTCCGGCCTTTTCTTTATATACCACAGAACCTTAGAAAGGGGTCCGGCCCTTCTCTTCTAGGCTGCAGCAGCCTTTGGGTGTTAGAGGGTTACTGTGGCAGCCTTACGGATCTGCTGTTAGGTATCACTGCGGCTGCCATAGGTTTGCTGTTAGGTGTCACTGCTGTGTACTTCATGCTTAAACCTTCCAGTTAGGTGTCATCAACACTGCTTTTTACAGTTCTGTCCAAAACAAAACAGCAAACTGGAAGCTTCACCTGGTCCCTCTTTATGGCTGGACTGAGGTCATCAAATCTCCACAGAAAAATAAAAAAGAGTCTGGCGTTCTTTTCTTATATCAATGGTAAAGGTTTTAGCAACCTTTCTTCAATTGTGCATTGGTCATCTTCAGGACCTGCTCTGATACCATGTTGGATTTTCAATGAGCTATGGTTCATGTATCCTCTTTAAATTTTCTGTTTAGCTATTACTTGAACCATAACTACTGCAGCAAACCAAGATCACAAGAAGAATAACCATGCACAAGAACACAAGAAGTATCCTGGGAAACCCTTCTCAACAAGGGAAGAAAACCCAGCCAATCCTTTGCTATATTCCTCAAGAGAAAGACTTCCCACACCATCACCAAACCTAGCAAACAAGAGGGTGCTGCAATTCTCATAATTTCAGACCGCAACTTCTGAAATCATGAGATGACACAATGATAAGTGTGTTTCCTCAATGGGGATCCACCTTTATTTATATAAGACTTGTCACAATAGGGCCGACCTCAATAACTCAAAATATAATTAATAATTACCGTATTTATTATCTTTTATATTAATTATCTTTTACATTAATTATCTTTTACATTAAGGTGGGGCCGACTTGTACCCTTTACATTACAAATAGGGTTACAGGTAAGTCCGACTCTTGAACAATATAGCAAGGGATCTCATACACTCACTAGTGCTCAGCCACTAGTGGCATATCCATAGGGATATCTATATCTCTATCTCATTGCGTCTCATAGGAGAACCACACTCATTAGTGCTCAGCCACTAGGATCATGTTCACCTATGCTTCAAGAGTCTTAATTGTTGAGCATTCACCTTCTATCAAGAGGCAGGACACCTTTTGACACTTGGAGGCGTGATATTGGGCTCGACTTAACAACCACAACTCTACCACTTTACAATGACCCCCTAATGGGAATAGTTTGGCTCAGAGGGAAAACCCGTCACTTCCTTGAGGATTCAAACTTGGATGGGCGTTGAACAATACTCTACTTTCACCAATTTGGCTTCCCTCTCGTAGCATGCGATGATGTGCAACTTTCCACGACATCTAAGTTGGGGATGAAGAATGGTAGTTGCCCCTTTATGACAGGGGTGGGGAGTAGTAAGTCGAGTTATTCTTATGGTCTCACATCTGGGGGAGCATTACATCATAGATCTACAACTAGTAGAGTTTATGACTATAGTATCTATTATATGCTTGATGCCCATAATCATTGAGATTGGTGTTTTAAAAACTGGTTGAATTGGAACTAGAGTTGGTTGGTTTGGTATGGAATTGGTCAAATCAATCCAGTTTAAGGACTAGTTTGGTGCATGTGAGCCAAGTCATAGAGTTTGTCGAATTTTATGGAAGAAATTCAAAAATCAATGATTTTAAAGTTGATGGATTGAATTCACCTAAATTCAACGAATATCAATGCTTAACATTGCTTTGTTGCAATCATGCCACCATTTAATAATTACTTCACTATGTTTTCTTGGAATGATTGTCGAATTTGGATACCCACAATGTTCTGTGCATGTGCATAATGCTTGGAAATGTTCTTTGCATGTGCATAATTCTTGCAAATGTTCTTTGCATCTGTATAATGCCCTCTACATTCAATGAAATGTTCATTGAAATGGCTGCATTTTCTAGTGGCCTTAATGGTTCCAATGCAGTACATTCGCTTATCGACATAAGGTTCGTATGCACACTACCCTCCCAAACAAGGCTGTCGGGAGTGGGGAGCGGGAGTGACAATTTTCAAAAATCTCTGGGAGCGGAAGCGTTTCAGGAGCGTTTTTTATATACTACATAAAAAATTTATATTTTGATGCATATATATAAAAAACATGCAGAATGTCGAATCAATTGCAAAAAATCATGAAAATATATATATAAGATCATTTAACTAATGGATTAGTGATGATCATTAAAGAATCAACCATTTAGTACACATATAACATCAATCATAAACATTTGTCATCAATAGATTGTAACATACTAACAGACAACATCAACCGCAAAATGAAATAGACTCTAGAGCATCATATTCGTTACCAAAGAGTTGTAAGATTCAATCAATAGTTCAAATTTCAAACTTCAAAGGTAAACTGTCATATAATGTTCATAACTTCATTGTTTACAAAATAAGCCATAATAAAGAGTCAAGACAAAGTACTAAGTTCTAGAGACTACTTCTAAACAGGAAACAAAAAAAACGATCTAGTATATAGTAACAAGTACTAAGTCTATGCTCTAAGTTTTCCTCTTGCCACAAGAAACTTCTAGTTTTTTTCTCTCGTGATCTTTGAAGAATAGTAGGAGTAGATGGAAGTGTTCGTGGAACACGACCAATAGCTGAATGCCCCCCACGTGACAATGGACACTATGAAGATAAAGGCAAAATTGATGCATTTGGAACTTTGCTAGTGGATGGGGGTCGCATGTCTCCTCTGGGAATATGATCACCATCATATTCAACCAAAAGTTCCGCTTCCAAGCATGTTTATGAGACTTTTTGAGGCAGGGAGCGTTTTGAAGGCAGGGAGTGTGTTTTGGGAGCGTTTTTAAGGCAAGGAGTGTGTTTTGGGAGCGTTTTAAGGCAGGGAGCGTTTTAAGGCAGAGAGTGTTTCAGAGAGCGTGCTCCCTTTGGGAGCAGGAGCAAGGGGCGGGGGGGCGCTCCCCTGCAACATAGCTTCCAAATTTATTATTTAGGTCATTCTAAACTTTTATCATTATATGGTTAACTTTACGAATTACTTATATATATATATAGAGTTCATATTAACTTATATTCTTTTTTTTACATGTGGTTCGTGACACCAGATATTGGTACTCGCTACGTCCATGGAAAACCTCCTCGAAATCCACGAGAGAACATGGGGTTGCTGAGCTTTATCGGAATATTGGGGGCTCAACAACAAAAGCATCTTATAGACCCATTAAGGGCACAACATGTCACTCCAAGGATTTGAACCTGGGTGGGGAGGGTAACAATCATTCCTCCCAAACACCCAAGCTACATCCGATGGACATATTGACTTATATTCTATATTATTATAGGTTTTAATATTAACTTAATATTGTATATTATTTAATAATTTTTTTTGTTTGTTAGAAATGCACGTCACTTGTGGGGCCAACATTTTAACCGTTGGCTAAGAAACCACAATCCAGTGGCATTTAAGCCGTCAAAATCACCCGAGGATCTCATCCCGTTTGGGCCACACCAACCCTTAACATGGATGCATTTTTGGGTGTCTCCTCCCGACTAAACACACCGTAAGGGTATTGAACTCGGGTCCCCTAGCAAATGAAACCCACACCTTAACTGGTTGAGCTAGCGGGAATTGACGTATATTATTTAATAATCAAAATTTAATATGTTTAATATTTTATATAAGTTATGTTATTTATCACTATAAGTTGTATAATTAAAAATGATGATGATGATGGTTAATGTTCACTGAAACCAAAATTGGTCTATTGGACCTTAAGAAAGGTAAGGGATTACTTGGATTTCTTTATAATTTTATTTTTCTGCTTGAAAAGCATTAAGAGAAGTGTTTCAAGATCACCATAGTTTTGATGAGTTAGAAGGTTAGGAAAGTTGGTATTGTGACAAATATTTTGGAATTGAGATCTAATTTGGGTATACACATGACATTTTAAGAGAAAGTGCTTTTCATCTTCAACCCTCTTAGTGTCACAAAGATGTTTGATTTTTTCATTCCACGATGTTTTGGGAATTGTCCAATGCCCAGTTTCAGTATGGAGCTTGTGGGAATTTGTTCTTATTTTAACAATGTTGATTTTCTTCTTTACAATAGTAAGAGCAGAGAGATACTTTTGATCTTCAAGATTAGGGTTAATCATGTCCTTATAGTTTCTTAATTTTGTTTTATCCTCTAATTGTATATCACACCACAATTTCTCTTTAAATTTAGATGTAATGATATTTTTAATATTATCGTTATTCTGTAGAATGATCTCTTCCTTTATGCCCCAATGATTTAGCCAAGAGTTGGCATCTTTATGTCATCTTTGCTTGAGTCATAGGTGGTTTTGGTTGGAGTTTGAAGCAATTTTTGAAGCTTCTTATCTTCCATGTTGTTTATCTTGATCTTTTACATTAGGTGCATGTTATGATTATCCGCTACCTTCATGTTTATCTTCGAATGAGGATCATTGGTTGAAGTTGGATAGTGGATCACTAGCTCAAGAAGTTATGTTTGTTTCCTTGTTTCATCTTGGTGGCCAATATCTGTGCCCTAGTCCTGTGTTGTCACTGCCCAGGGAAAAGGGGTACTACTGGGGAGCCCTCACAAGGGTAACATTCCATTCCCCACCGTACTTAACACTTTCCATCCTGGAGCTTGTCACGGTGTACTAAACATTTGGTAATGGGTCATGGTTTATTCTCTCATGATTAGACGGGTTGTAGGCCCAGAGGTCGATTGCAGCTACCAACGAAAGAAGAATAAAGAAAGAATAATGCTAAAGAAAGAAAGAGAAAACAACAAAGGACACTCAAAATCCAATCCATACTTGAGATCTACCCTTTCCGTGTTCGCCCCAGAACAAAGCAGTGATGCTACAACTTGAAACCTTATAAAGTGGACTTGCAAATATGATAAGAGGACAATAAAAAAGGCAGATTAAAGGGTTTGGAAAAACATAGTGCTTAGAAAGTGGTACCATCGGCTGTGATTCATACAACTGCTTAATTAAATAGATCATTCTGTACAACCAACAAATGAACTGAAATCGAGATCTGTACAGATACGTTTGTACCATTCAACAAACATCCATACAATGGTGTAAATTCAAATAAGAGTTTTTAAATTAAAATAGAAGTTAGTAAATAAAATAATTTTTTTATATATTATATAAGTTTTTTTTTTATTGATTTAAATAAAAAGGTCATAAATCCAAAATTATTAAGGAAACTTGAAGATATATATAAAATTGCTATATATATATATGTTATAAAAGTGAAAAAAAGGAAAAGGTTACTAAGTGAATAAAATGTACTTTTATAAAGTATAAAAAGGGGTTATAAAAAATCCCATATATATATATATATATTTTAGAAGATTATTTTTTTTAAAAGGGGGTCAATTTCGAAGAAAGGAGTTATAAGGGGATCTTAAAAAATGGACAATTCCAAAATGATGAAAGGAAGATTTACTTATGAAGGTTATTCAACCTTATGTCGGGGATTATTTACATTAAAAGGGAGTATTTAGGCAAAAGAGATTAACATCGCCATCAACATGACCTAGGATGAAAATTACATTAACATTAATTTGGCAAATCAATTATTAATTCCAGAACCGAATATAATTGAAAAAGAAGATAGTTATCACAAAAACAATATGAAATTAAAGAGTTACAAGTGACAATTGATGATTATGAATATATATTTCAATTCAATGTTACAACTTGGTATAAAGAAGAGATTGATGTAATTTTCGGGTTAACCTGGTTTAAACATCTAGGTACCTTCATCTTAAACATGGAGAAAAAGTTTGTGACATTTCCCTATAAGGAGAAGATGATGACATTTCAAGACACTACTACGAGTTGATGATTACAACTATGTGAGACATTCTCCAGCTTACAAACCTGTGAGATGTTTACCATTGCAGCTATGTGAGACTTTCTCCAGCTTACAAACCTGAGAGAAAGCCCCTAAGAAGGGTACGTGGTTCCTATCTGAGACAGAGCTGGAACGTAGAGATGACCTCCTCCATTTAGAGAGTTGAGAAGAACTCTAGATGATTATCCTGTGGGAAAGGTGATCTGCTGAGTTAGATGTGGCTGAGCACAAGTTGAACATGTGAAATCCCAAAGTGTTGGGTGCATCGTCATGAGAACAAAAATGAAGATGATGTATTAGCCTCCTCCGAGCAGAAGAGTTGACGAGAAACTCTAGATGACTCTCCTGTGTAATGCAGTGGGAAAGAAGATCTGTTGAGTGGACGTGCCCGTGGATGAGCACATGTGAAGAAGTGGTTCCTTTGTGTAATGCAGTGAGCTAGAGATATGGACATCCCAATGGATGTGCCCCTAGTGGATGAGCACTTGTGGGTGTATCAGATCCCTTGCTATATTGTTCAAGAGTTAGACCTGCCTGTAACCCTAATTGTAATGTAAAGGGTTCAGGTCGGTCCCACCTTAATGTGATTAGTAATAAATGTAAAAGATAATTAATCTGGTTAATATTAATTATAATGTGACTTAGAGAGGTCAGCCCTATTGTGCCAATAGACACTTCTGTTGATAGGTTCATGTTAGTATAAGTAAAGGTAAATTCCCCATTGAGGCATCATATCTTTCATGTGAGTTTAGAAATTTCAGCAATTACACCTTCTTGAGAAGTTGTGCACCTCTCTTGGGCGCTAGTATTCTAGGGTTTGAGCACCCTCTTGTGTGCTAGGTTTTCTTGGTTGTGAAGCTTTTTCTCTTGAAGAATATAGGAAAGGATTTGGCTGGGTTTTCTTCCCTTGTTGAGAAGGGTTTCCCATGATACTTCTTGTGTTCTTGTGCATGGTGCTTCTTCTTGTGATCTTGGTTGTTGCAACATTAATGGTTATGGTTAAATGCTAAAATGGAATGAACTTCATGCTTAACCTTATTTATTGAAAAATCAACATGGTATTAGAGCATAGGTCTTGAAGAACCCATTGCACAAGCATCTACCAATCTTCTCTCTTTTCTGCAGAACTGTACGACCCCCTAGGGTTTCCAGAAAATCTGTACGACCTCCCTAGGGTTTCCAAAAAATTCGTACGACCCTCCTTTCTGAGGTGTTTCAACCCTTAATACTTGAATGTTGGTGCTAGTTTTGACATGGGAGAGTACGACCTCCTCCAACGCACCTCCAGAGACTCTCGGAGTGAAATTCCGAGCATTTTAAAATTTTGGCCCTAGGGTTTTGCTAATTTCTGTAGAAATTTCAGAATTAGGGTTTCTGCAACTCATTGAAGGAGCTCTTCAACTCACCAATTTTCTCCTATCTTTCAAAGGTTTATTGTTGGCAGTCATAAGTCCAACAAAACCTAAAAGTGCTAGCCTAGCCTAGCCTAGTCGTTAGGTTTTCTAGCCCAGTTGACAAAGGATTGTGAAGAATCTAAAATTATGATGAACAAAACTATGTTGGAAGATAAGCTTGATGAATCAAGCAACTTCAATTTCCTGGAAGACAAGACTTCTAAGGAAGACTTATTATGGGTGATACAAAGAGGTGTCACTGTGACCATCTCCTTCATAAAGATGTCAGAGGACAAAGATCAACCATGTGTAATTAGAGAAATCATATCAACACCCTTAGGTATGCACTCGTATATTTATTATTTGTATCATTGTCACGAGGGTAATTGCAGGACGAAGGAACCTTTTGCTGAAGTCTTGGATCCAGAGGGATCTCAGTGCATTCAAAAGAACAACACACTGGAAGTGAAGACTCCGGGTTTGATTGTTGTAATTGTCATTCCTCTAACCTATATTTCTAAAGTTTGCTACATTACAAGTAGGTGTTGTAGCTTTGAAAACCATCCTTAAATTGTTTTGATTCTAGAGATGTACCCATTATTCTCCTTTAGGAGATATTCTTGTTTTGGTTCCTCTTGTTTTCTTGTTCCAGACAGGTTAAGAACAAAGGAAGATGCTCATCCTTTAGAGGGAGTCACTTGACTCAGAGGGAGTCAAAACTATTGGAGAAAGAGGAAGAATGAACCATCATTGAGACAACCAATGCAATAATGCATGATCATAATCTTTCTATGATTCCATGGGTAGAAGCATGCATGACACAGTATATGTTCAGAACAAGAGTCTTCATCAGACTTTGAAAAACATGACTCCCGAAAAAACGTTCATCGGAGTGAAGTCTAAGATTGAACACTTCAGGATATTTGGGTGCCCAGTGTATTTTCATGTACCCAAAGAGAAGAAGTCCAAGCTAGACCCTTCAGGGAGAAATGATACATTTATGGGATAAAACAATGAATCTTCCAAGACATTCCAGATCTACATTCCTGGTCAGAGAAAGATTGAGACAAGCAAAGATGTTGTCCTTGAAGAAGAGATAGCCTTTTAAAGATCCAAAGAATCTCAGATGGAGATTGACTGTGAGACAATACCTTCTCTCCCTTCAACATTTCAGAGGGAGACAGACATTATTCAAGTTGATCCAGTTGCTCCAATTGATATGTTCAGAGGTATTGCAGTAAGGGTATAAGGCCCACCTAGACTCACTCTGCAAGAGGCAGAGAAACATACAAGCCTCTCAAGGCACATCCCGAGAAAGCAAAAGAGATTTTCGAGCTATCCTTGAGTCACGAGCCACCTCATTGATGCTGAGCCTCCTTGTCTTAGAGAAGCAACAAGAGAACATGTATGGCAAGATGCCATAACAAAAGAATACCAGTATATCTTAAAGAATGATGCATAAGATATTATTCAGAGGCCAGAAGGGAAGTCTGTGGTAACTTCCAAGTGGATCTATAAGATCAAACATGCAGTTGATGGAAGTGTCTAGAAATACAAAACGAGATCTATAGCCAGAGGTTTCTCACAAACAGAGGGAGTTGTCTATGATGAGACACTTGATCCAATAAACCCGATACACTTCCATTCGTATTGTCATCCATGAGTTGGAAACTATATCAGATAGATAAATTCTTGATGAGTTTGGATTTCAGCAAGAGTGTTGCTGATCCAAACCTATATCATTACAGTGTTGATGACGAGAGCTTGATTTTGATGACTTATTCAGAAAGCCTTGTTGTTGGATACAAGTAATCCTTGACTTCTGAATTCGAGATGAAGAATCTGAGTATGATGCACTACTTCTTGGGGCAAGAAGTATGACAGAGGACCGATAAGATTTTCTTGAGTTAAGGAAAATATACAGTGAAAATATTAAAGAAGTTCAAGTATGACAGAATGCAAAATCCACCGTGATGGATTTAAAAGAAGAAGATTGATGATGATTCAGACAAGACTGATCCACAACTTATTGGATCACTGATGTATCTAGTTAACACCGGACTTGATTCATGCCATGCAAGGAATGTGCTTAGTCATTTCATGAGTCAACCAAGACAGATTCACTAGACAACAACAAAACATGTATTAAGATATATATGAGGCACAATTGGATATGGCCTGAGATATGCCTCCAGTATGAACTTGAGTTTGCAGGATATGCCGATTCAAATTGAGCAGAAAGTAGAGTGGACTGGAAGAGCACATCCGATTGATGTTCTACCATGAAATTTGCCATGGTTTCCTGATGCAGCAAGAAACAAAACTCTGTGGCCTTGAGTACCACAGAGGCAGAGTATACAACAATGAGTGTGCGAAGCAATGTGGCTTCACAAGCTTCTGACAGATTTACTTGACCATGATATGGATCCTATGATGATAATCAAGAGCCGTGTATAACGCTCCTTGAGAACCCAGTGTTTCCTGATGGATCGAAACACGATGAAATGAAATATCCTTATATTAGAGATAATGATGTAGAGGAAAATCGTACACATGCAATACCTTCGTACACATGAGCAGATTCCAGACATCTTCACCAAACTAACTTGGTGAAGAATGCCTCCCTAGTTGAGAGGGAGTATTGATGACTCCAGCCAAGACAAAATTCAAAGTACATCCGTGTGAGAGTTGGCATGATGAAGAATGCCTCCCTAGCTGAGAGGGAGTGTTGATGATTACAACTATGTGAGACATTCTCCAACTTACAAACCTGTGAGATGTTGACCATTACAACTATGTGAGACTTTCTCTAGCTTACAAAACTGAGAGAAAGCCCCTAAGAAGGGTACATGTTTCCTATCTGAGACAGAGGTGGAACGTAGAGATGACCTCCTCCATTCAGAGAGTTGAGAAGAACTCCAGATGATTATCTTGTGGGAAAGGCAATCTGCTGAGTTAGACAATCTTGTGGCTGAGCACAAGGTGAATGTGTGAAATCCCAAAGTGCTGGGTGCATCGTCATGAGAACATAAATGAAGATGATGTATTAGCCTCTTCTGAGTAGAAGAGTTGACGAGAAACTCCAGATGACGCTCCTGTTTAATGCGGTGGGAAAGAAGATCTGTTGAGTGGACGTGCCTATGGACGAGCACAGGTGAACATGTGAAGAAGTGGTTCCTTTGTGTAATGTAGTGAGATAGAGATATGGACATCCCTATGGATGTGCCCCTAGTGGATGAGCACTAGTGGGTATATCCGATCCCTTGCTATATTGTTCAAGAGTCAGACCTGCCTGTAACCCTAATTGTAATGTAAAGGGTACAGATCGGCCCCACCTTAATGTGATTAGTAATAAATGTAAAAGATAATTAATCTGGATAATATTAATTATAATGTGACTTAGAGAGGTCAGCCCTGTTGTGCCAATAGACACTTCTGTTGACAGGTTCAAGTTAGTATAAGTAAAGGTAAATTCCCCATTGAGGAATCATATCTTTCACGTGAGTTTGGAAATTTCAGGAAGTACACATTCTTGGGAAAAGTGCGCACCTCTCTTGGGCGCTAGTTTTCTAGGGTTTGAGCACCCTCTTGTGTGTTAGGTTTTCTTGGTGGTGAAGGTCTTTCTCTTGAAGAATATAGCAAAGGATTTGGTTGGGTTTTCTTCCCTTGTTGAGAAGGGTTTACCATGATACTTCTTGTGTTCTTGTGCATGGTGCTTCTTTTGGTGATCTTGGTTGCTGCAACAATAATGGTTATGGTTAAATGCTAAAATGGAATGAACTTCATGCTTAACCTTACTTATTGAAAAATCAACACTATGAAGTCAAAATCGATAATACCTTCATCAAAAGACTTTAAAGATATCTCGAAGGTGATCCTTCAAGAAAATCAAGAGTCAATATCAAGGGTGCAAAAAGAATTTGACGAAATTATCACGGATAAAAACGAAGAAATTTCTCGCTTAAAAGACCATAGTCAAAAAATACTTACACAGATCAAGAAGTCAAAGGATAGAAAACAATGCGTTTAGAGGTTGGAACAAGAGAATCAAGATCTCGAGAAGAAAATTCTCCTTTGAAGAACCTTAATCAAGGGTTACTAGAACAACTCAGAAAGTTGAAGGAAGAGAAACTTGAAAATCCAGACATTAAAAATATCGAAAAAACATATAATGAAGAAAATTCGTGTTTAAAAAATCATAATCAAAACTTACTTACGAAAATAAAAAATCTTAAGAATGATAAGAAGCCTCTAGAGAACAAGTTAGAATTGCTTATAGAAAAGGAAGCATCGAAGTTTTCAGATGAACAAATCCAAGTTATGGAAAATGGAGCAATTAAAGATCCAATTGACATCATAGCTCAAGAAGCTGCAAAGTCTACTGAAAAAAAGACAACGTTGGATGTTGGAGTACAAACGATGGAAGCTCCAAGTGTGCTTACTAATCGAAATTCAGCCATTAACAAGGCAACATTTGTGCGTGAGGAAAATCGTATATTGAAATTAAACCAAGAAAATGCTACAAGTATGATAAGGGAAAATCATGTTATAAGAACTCCTGATCGACATTCAAATCATAAGAGTAGATATCTTAACCAGTCAGA
The DNA here is from genome assembly GCA_032191745.1 of Picea mariana. Lineage (NCBI taxonomy): Eukaryota > Viridiplantae > Streptophyta > Pinopsida > Pinales > Pinaceae > Picea > Picea mariana. The sequence continues at coordinate 225,964 of JASDQU010102428.1, forward strand.
GTATCATTGTCATTTAGGACGGGAACAACTAACTTATTGTTTGAAAAATATTGATACCAACGCAATCAAGTCTCATGATAACCCTTTATCGTGGAACAACAACGTTCAACAAAAGATTGAATTAGGGTGGTTTGACCCTTTCACAATTCGACAGTTCTGCGCAACTCTTCGTCACTCATATCATCTTGTATCGTCAATTCTAACAACACCAAAAACAGAGAATCATGTGAAGACATTGTGAGCCAGAACGAAGACGTAAGCCTCTCCAAACATGCTTAACTCCACTTTTAAAAATAGGTACAATCAAGCTTTGCGTCCAGGGTTCAGGGAAGCCCTACTTGACTGTTAAATTGAAGATCTTGTGTATGTGAGGATGAGGATAGGCCCTTGAGTTTTTAAGATTTCAGTTTGGTAGCCTTCAATGCCCTTAGCTTTCCCTTTTGCGAGCCGCTTAACTCCAAATCTTGTCTTCTGTAGAAAAAACGTCATTGTTTATAGAAACGTTTGGAATGTTGTCCACAACATTAGGGGATTTGTAAAGATTTTTAAGGAAGGAATTCCAGTCCTTGAAGGGAATCGTTTTATTTTCTTTAGTTTTGCGAGTCAAGATTTGCGTCTAGAATTTCCTAGGATCTAGCTTATATAGGTGCAAAAGCTTGTGTTACTTTCTCCTTATATAGTACCATTTTTTCCTTTTAATTAGGGCTTTGTACATATTTATCTTATCAGATTTTAAGGACTCATTCAAAGCATCCCTAATGGCTTTTCTAGCAATTTTATGCTCGTTATCATACCAAGGGTTGGCTGGTCTATTTTTCTTTTTACATAACACCTCAATAGAGAACTTGTTAATAAAAGAAAAAAGGAATTATGATAGAGGTTTTCAATATTGTTTTTATATGATAGAGATCAACTAATTTAAATCCTTTAAGAAGAGATCAACTTTATTTTTGTCAAAAAGCAAGTGCCTTTGGTTATTAGAATTTTCTTCAATGGGGATTTTGTGCTTCACAAACTTTAGAGTTAGGGTTAAAGTTCTATGATCTGAGTTGGGTTCATGGTCATTTAAAAGCTCAAAATTTATACGTCATTTAATGATATATATTATATATTTTTAAATTTTAAATTTAGTGGCGAATTTTATCGACTTTTTTAGCTTGTCGATTGTTTTTGAATTTCATTACAAATACTAACATGAACCATGTGACATAGCTTGTGAGTTTTGAACCTGCTAGAGTAGGAATCCATGCCATAGGGTGATCCTATATTTGATAATGAGGATTCCATTCCCAGAAGTGGTGCTGAGTTTGATCATGATGATCATTGATATGTAGTTATTGGTTGTAGGTTCTAGCTTGTAGGATGATGTTTTTTGGACTCTAGAGGCCATTTAGAGCCTAGATGTTTATGTATTTTGTTCCAGATATGTATTGCAATCAGTGCCATTTTATTATATTCCCCCTTGCATATTATATAGTAATATACATGAGCAAAGTTTGCATATTTGATGTCTAATGGTGTGGATATATATATATATATATATATATATATATATATATTTATTTATTTATTTATTTATTTTTTATTTGGGAATACAACACGAGAAACCCCCGATTACTTTCCCACATTTCGTGGATGGTAAACAGGGTAAACCGTTTGGCCTGATTACATGCCTAACCCGGTGGGGACATCAAGTGAGGCCCTAAATAGGATCCTGGCCAGGGATTTGACCCTGGAACCTCATTCGAGCAAACAACCACACTTATCCACTTGAGCTAACTCACCGAGCTATATATATATATATATTAAAATTTTTCGCATTTTATGTATTTTTTTAGTAAACTTGTTCTGGGCTGGTTTTAGTTCCAGTTCCTGCTGTTAAACATTAGTTGAGATAGAATGGAGGTGTTGTTCCTCAGTTTGTTCCTAGCTAGGGAACAATGCCAAGGCACCTTATGAGTCTTATCTAAAGCCTCCATGCTTTAGGCTTTCTTGGAAGATTCCAGAAATCAAAGGAGGGAAACTCTCACACATTAGATATTCGATAAAGCTCACATGTATAAAGAAAATAAATTAAATATAAAAAGGGGAAAAGATCATGTTAAACATGACTACACATGTAAATAACAAACTACACAATTCATTAAACCAAAGAGGGCACTGTTATCCCTATTTCCCAAGTTATCAAATTAAAAGATGTAAGAAATAAAGAAGATTACTTCAAATATTAGTGTGTAACATTTAAAGTAAAACAGGTCGGCGGAGGCGGCTGGATGGTAAAGTCGTTCTTGCAACGAAGGTCAGGTCTTGTGCTCAAACCCGAGCAAGGACGTGGTCTAGCTGCGGAATTAAACGTTACTGGGCCAAGCCCGCTCACCTTTAACATTGCAACATTAAAAGGAAATCAGCGATGGGCTGCGCGGTGAGCAGGTGTAAGTGACGCCCTTCGGACGATCTAGTTTCTGCGGCTAGGCCTTAACCCTGGCCGCCCCCCTCCTTTGTTGCTAGTGGCTGCCCTGTGTGTGCGGGGCTTTTGCAGGTTCAGTAATGGAGGCTTTGTCATCCGTCAACAATCTTGGCCTTAGTTCCGCTCTCCCAGGATTCGGTTCCGCCCTGTCCTATCCCTCTGGTGGGTCGACGGGAAGTCCTTCCAAGGGATCTCCCCTTGCTACGGATGTCTTCCATGGTAGCTCGTTCCGGGTCGTGGTCAAGAGGAATTTAAACCCTTCGTCAAGCTTGATGCATGAGGCTCCGACACCTGCCATCTCTTTGAAGAAGGACACTATTTCTAAATTAGCTCGTCTCAACTCCACGATACTCATCTGTCGTTTTAATGGCCTCTGGCCTCAACTTGTCGATCTTCACGATTGGATTTCGAGATCCTGGGCGCCAGATCTGAAAGGTGATGTCTTCATTCATCCTTGTGCTCGAGGTTTTTTCATTGCTGAGTTTGATCTTAAAGAAGATAGAGATTTGATCTTTAGCTCTGGCCCCTGGTTTTGGGGTAGCTCTGGTTTATGCCTGAAACCCTGGAATCCTTCCTTTGATCCTTCAAAAGACTCGTTGTCTTCAACCCCTGTTTGGGTTCGGCTCCCAAACTTGCCCCTGCATCTTTGGGGCTTATCTTCCCTTTGCTCCATCAGGAATGCTTTAGGCAGGTTCCATTACAGATGTCCTGAAATAGAAAAATGCAGCATCTGCATGTATGCTAGGATCTGTGTAGAAATGGATTTCAGCAAAGGGTTTCCGGCTGAAATCAATCTGACAGGAGATAATTACTCGTGGACGCAAAAGCTAGATTATGAAAAAATAGCTTTACGATGTCGAGCATGTTTTTCCACGGGACATTTGGTAGCCCAATGTCCCAGGGGCCCTGTGAAAGCCTGAAAACAAAGAAAATCAACTTGGTGGGTTGGATCCCACATTGATCATCAACTAATATCCAAGAATGTTTCTTCATCTGATGACACTCTTGTGGAAGGGATCAAGGAGGCTCAAGCTAGCTCCACTCCTTTCACTGGGGACTCTCCAAATCCAATCCCTGCTTTAGATGGCTCAAAATCTGAAATAGAGGAGCTCAATGACACTTCAAAGATCACCAAACATCCCGAAAGGAAGCAAGAAACACCTCAGAAGCTCGCAAAAAAAGAGGCTTTGGATTCTCCAGATACGGGTAAAGTTAGGCAGGATCTCCCCAACTTCATTCCTTTAGCAAGTTGGGCAGATGAGGCTATCAAAGCTGAAGCATTAGCAGTTCAAGCTAAGGTAGCTGAGAGTCCGGTTCAGGAAAAGCAGGAAGATCCACTTCAAGACAATCCAGAAATCATAGGCATCTCAAATGCCCCGTCATCGGCAAATGAGTGGATGGAAGTTGGAAAGAAGAAGAAAACACATGCACCCTCACAACCAATGGTCACATGAAGTCAAGCTCGCAAGTCAACTAAAAAGAGGAGCACTTACCCAACAAGATAATTTAAGAATATAAGATTAGATCTCACCAGTAGAATTAGTGAAAAACTCCTTGTAGTTAGCGTCTGATGAAAATTATGTAGCTAGTCTCCTATACCAGCACCCTCTTTTGTACTTAGCGACCTTGGTCGCGCCTTTTATATATAAAAAATTTCAGTTTTTGTAAAAAAAAAAATTTAAAGTAAAACAAATAGAAGTTTCAATATTAATGGAGGGTGGAAGTCCATTAATATTTTCAACTTCGAAGAATATGCATTATCAATTGATATGCACTATGCAACTATCTAAATGTATTTTGAGAGAAAAGCCATGTCCAGTGAGGTACGCACCAAACTGTTTCAACATTAACCTCTGATATAAAAATTGTTATACTCACTAGAGCAAAGATAAGGCAGCTTCATGAGATAATTAATTTCTTTCATGAAATAAACAGACATAATCAGAACCCTAAAGGTTTTAGAAAGCCAATATAAATCAAATGTTGAGCATGTCAAACATTAAGCAACTCATTACATCCTAAACAGATTCTCGAAATGCATCTAAACAACTGAGATATGAATTTAGATAAACATAAGAAAATTACAAACTCAAAAATAGAGGGATAAATCCTCTCTTTCTATTAAAATCATGTAGAAAGTCATTACAGATTTTTCATGTATTGTACAGACTCTCGGCCAAAACAAAGGCTGTCCTTCATTCCTTCCCCAGGAGGCCGATCCCCTCTAAGTCCCAAGCACTCTCTTTTTATCTTCTATGGAGGCTGAGTTGCGATTACTTTTTCAATAACTAAATTCTATTATTAGAAATAATTTAACCCTATTGGGATGACCTGGGATGACTTGGAACTTTTAGATATTTGGTATCTTACCTCATCAATAATATAATAAAATTATATTTTCTCCGCTTGTCGATCTTTATTTCTCCGTGAACTTCTACAAGCTAATCTTTCTGAGTAAGCTGCTCCTAACTTATCTCTTCCCAAGGCTGCATAGTGTTGCAAACCATTGCATGAGCCATCCTGATGAACTGGCATATGAGAGATAGCACTCTCGGGAGAAGAACTCTTCAAGGCATCTGTTAGATCCATACAAACTGACAAACACTGGAAGGGATCTTCAGCTTCTAACCACCATCGTTTTCCTTTAAGTGGCTTCTCTGCTGAGTCAATAATATTGTCTATGTTGTCCTCAATAAATGTTAGTTGGCCCTCAAAAGAATATTTGTCTACACCACCACCATATAAGTTGGCCAAATGTATCTTAAGCCAATAAAGCTCTGTCTTTCCTAGCGGTCGACCCTCAGCAAATTCTAGAAGTCCTCGACACATGTCTGAACCTAGATGATTTAAATATGGATGCATTGGGTAAGCAAGCCCTCGAAAATCCAAGTTATGTGGATAGTTAAAACATTCTTCGTCCTTTATTTTCCTTGCAACAGTAAGTTTTAATTCTACATCACGACGCTGAGAGTGCCTCTCACTAATTGTTTTCTTTGCCTTCTGTAAACGCCATTTCCAATGTTTAATCTCTGTTTCATCTTCTGTATCCGGTTTCTCAGGAATGGGCACATCCTCCTGATCAATTAAGTCTGCAAAGCAACCTCCTCCTGAGTTCAAATGGTATTGAGAAAATGAGTAATCATCAAGATACTCTCATAGTCATACAAACCAAACACGTCCAAAGAGATATAAACCAGATTTGTTTTTCATGATTTTTTCAACTCTCTTCTCAAGCTGTTGTCCGATCAGTATGCTTTTAAAACTGCTTGTTAACATAGATAGCATGATTCTCAGTCTTGGACAGCTAAAGCAAATTCACTCGGAATCTCATCAGACCACCGCTTAGTTGCAGTTTTTCTGTTATGACCATAAAATAAACAAAAAGCCAATGAACACAACAGACCCTGGAGGCCTTGGTCTGCTGTCGCGATTTTTAATAAGTGGGAGAGCAGCTTGCAAAGTGTAGAATCTCAGTCAAATTTGTCTGGACAATGAGATCTCTGTGCTCGGTGCAGAGTCCAAATCTCTCAGTGGCCCTCTTCATCGACTTTCTGATACCATATTCAATGCCGCACTCTGCACGGAATTTATTCTTAATTTAATGATGCGATCGTGGCCACCATCGATAATTTTTTCATTTTGTTGTATGATATCCCTATGCCATGGTTGCAATGGAAAGGGAAACCCTACAGAAATGATTTCAAGATGCAATCTATGCTGCGAATTGGAGACTGAAGTCTGCTCAGCAATGACCATTACAAGGCATTCAAGACGATGCTACCGTATTGATCCATTGTTGCGGATAAGAAGTTCCCTCAGCCTTTTTCTCATGTCGGGTCTGGGTCAGAGAGTATTTTGTCCATAAAAGGATATGCACTTGCAACCACTCTAAATTCGAGCTCCAACGTCTTTGTTCTTCCTTCTTTTGCACCAAATAACCCTAAATTTTCCTGTTCAGCCTGATCTCTTTTGATATGGCTAATGCGTGCAGGATTTGAGAGAGCACCTTTAATCATCGCAGCATAGAATCAATTTTTGGATTTTGCTAAGAGACCCATCCTTGAATGCTTCAGAACAAGGTACTTCTTGACCCTGACCTCGTTTCTCAAGGTAAACAACACATAAGTCGACTATGGGATCAAGGTTTACAAATTTTTGCCAAACTTACACGTATCGACCTTTGTAAACAATTTCAGTCGCCTGCCTGTCTATATCCTTTACCAGCTCTTCGTTCTTTAAAATACGGTTCAATATATGCTGAGTTTGACAGGGATATTGATCTGCATGCTCTTTTCTTCTTCAAATCGTGTAAGAAGATCCTCCAACAGTATCACGTTCTCATCTGAGAGCCCACAGAGAAGGTATCCATTGATACCAATCCAATATATGAAAATCGCAGCAGATTTTTTTGCTTGCCACTGGACTCCGATCCAAACCTTCCAACATAATATAGTCACCATGAGTCATGCCCAGGCACACTTCTGATATGAAAAGAATGAGTTTTGGTATTGGTATGTGTATATTGCCCAACAGGTGATCCATGAAAGCGTTTGAAGTATGCAAGGTCATTCAAATGAATAGAAAGCAAAACCCCAAGGTCATTCAAATGAATAGAAATCAAAACCCATAAATAGAATAGAAATAAATATAGCTATATTCATTGACAGCCCTCGTTAGTTTCTGGCTAAGAGTTGTGTAAGTTTTAACTTTAATGAATGTGCCCGAAAGATCCGAGGGTCAGGAAATCTTTTGATGGATGGTATTCAATAAATTCAGAGCAAGATATGTGTTAGAAAGTAATGGATGTGCTCGTTTAACCATAGACAATATAACAATATTGTCACCCAACCATAGGCCAAAGCCACCCCCGAGCACCTTAACCTTGACAAAGAATGATTCCGGAGGCAAACCAATAGCCAACCAAGGCTAATGCATAAAGATAACCAAGACTGATCAGAAAGTCCGACCATAACCAACAGAAAGTTTGAGCCTAAACCAGGAAACCAGATTGGCAGCAGCGGCTCCCCAAACTTGCGCACTAGCCCAGTTTCTGCAGTGCGCACTTCTTCCCAGCTGAAATTCTAAGCTATGTGTACAAAATGAGGTCTGGCTACTTGTATTTATATTGTTTCCTGAGCTGTCTGGGCCGACTTCTCATTTTTGAGACTAAATACTTAATATTAATTATTTCCTTGAGCCGACTTGTCTTCTAGGGTTATGTTCAATGCTTTAGGGTTACTTCTTGCTTCCCGAAATATTCTATTCACGTCAGGGTTACACATGGAGGTAAATACCTCTCGTAGCTACCATAATATCAACACTCCCTCCTAGCTAGGGAGGTATTGAAGGCAATGGTCTTGAGCACAAACATACCATTCAACTGGTAGCATCATCATAGTCGTATAGACTATCTCATGATTAGATCACGAGCACCATCATCACTATCAGTGTCATCTCACAACATCAACTGCATCATCTCTTGAAACCATACTCCATCTAAGTAATCAGACATGATGCTGAATAAGTCACTCACTCCAAAGGAGTGATACAAAAACCATTCTTTTAATCCGGGCATATGTCCTAGAAGAATAAATTTCACTCACTCCAAAGGAGTGATACAAAAACCATTCTTTTAATCTGGGCATATGTCCTAGAAGAATAAATGTCCTGGACCATTTTCCATCTGGAGAATGTCTATCCATCAATACACTGATCAAACATCTAGCTGATAATCATTTTCAACACTACAGATAGTTTACAAGGCAATCAGAACAATGTTATTCAATAGAGCACAGCTGTGTCTATCCATAGTAGTACACAACTACAATCCAGTGGTACACTACCACACCAAGTAGCACACAGCTACTTAATCAGTGACACATAGTCACAACCAGTGGAACACATTCACCACAGTAGCATACATCTACTGTCCAGAGACATATAGTCTACATAACAATCATATCATCTGATATCAACCTGCACAGAAAAACAATGTCATGATATAAATTGAATCATCTGGGCCATTCTTCCACTCACATCTGTGAGATCTGGAAGAGCATCTGTCCTCAGAAGTTAAAACATCAGTCATGAGCTACTGGACAATTCTTCTCAAGCATAGAAGAATAATTGTCCTGATTTCTGAGCCTGGACCATTCACCTATCTGGGCCATTCCTTCGGCACTAAACAAAGTGCAACCTGGAGAGAATGAGTCTGCCCTAGGGAATGCTTGTCCCTGATTGCTGAACCTGGACCATTCACCTATCTGGGCCATTCCTTTGGCACTAAAGAAAGTGCAACCTGGAGAGAATGAATCTGCCTTAGGGAATGACTGTCCGGACCATTTCCTAAGGAAATGACTGTCCTGCACCAACCTCCAAAACAGACCATTCTTCAAACTGCTCACAACTGTGAGCTTCGAAAGAATGACTGTCTGGTGAAGCGGACCAGTTTTCTTGACCACTACTGAGAGTGACTACCAAGAAGAAAGATTGTCCTAGACCATTCCCCCACACTAGCCACAAGGGGAATCACTGTCTATGGTACATCAACAATCTATCGAACCATTTTCATTACGAAAATGATCGTTTGATTTGGACCATTTTCTAAACTGGAAAATGCCTGTCCGTCAGAAATCTCAAACCAATTTCCGAACTAGAAAGGCACTGCTCATCCTGGACCATTTTTCGAACTGAAAAATGACTGTCCATAAATCGATAACACATCAATGCTCCCTCCCAACCTGGGAGTCATCTCTTCCTTTTTCAATAAGGAAGTCGTCTCCACAAGCTCCAACTTGTTTCTTGAGTATGCAAACTTTTCATCTTGGACAGAGGCTTTACCAAAATGTCTGCTATCTGCTCATCTGTGGAGGTATATTGGAGAACCACTTCTCCTTTCTTGACCTCATCATGGAGAATGTAATGCTTGATCTCAATGTACTTCGGTCTTTCTGGAACATTGGTTTTCTCTGAAGGCTTCATATAGCTCTAATCATTATAGTATATCATAGCTGGATTCAACTGTTTTGTTTTCTGCTAGCTCATAACATTGTGGCAAAGCTCAAACTGGAACATATCCAAGTGACACTTCTTCTGTCATCATGAGAGCTTGTCATGGATTGACAATCCATCATCCTAGACTTCTGAGTAGCCATTATGATATAATATCTCTGTTATAGAAAGTTTTCACCACGCTTCTACTGTGCATTGGAGGCTCTGCACCAAATTGTTTGAATCCATACAAGATCTTCTTCCATCTGTATACACGAGTCTCTTTCTGGTATACCTCAAAACCTTGAGGTTGCTCTACATACACTTCTTTGTTCAATTACTCTGTTGAGGAGAACAATCCTTACATTCATTTGATGTGAACTCCAACCCATGGATATTGCAAGAGATATAATGTCTCAGGTCGAGGTATGTCTAATTACTGGAACAAGCTATCATCATCGTCCTCTCCCTCCATCTGGGAGAGCCTTTAGTTCTGGATCTTGCAATACTTGCATTCATAAGTCTTCCATACATTGTTCTTCATCACAACTTTTATTTCCTCTACTTGATTGCTTTTAGTGGGTTCAGACCAAGCAGGTAGTCTTGTGATTCTCAATATAATGATTGGTTGTTCTGGGTTTTCTTTTTCTCTTGGAATCTTCATGTTCTTCCTCATGTTTCTCTTTAGCTCTTGGGTTCATGGAGTTTTCTATAGGTTCCATGCCCTGGAGATTCCAACTTCTTCCTTTCATCATAGGATCATTGATGTGGATGGACAACCAGGGATACTTTAAGGCTTCTTTTCGAAGAAGATTTCGTTAAAGTCAAACTGAACACGTGCTGCTACCATCAATGGGAACATGGATAGATACTTGATGGATCACATTATTTAGGATTAGCTCCCTCCTAATCCTTGCTTCATGCATGAATGTATGCTTTTCTTTTGGAATTATATAATTGACTCCCTCCATCTGAGTCCACGCTTCCGTCTGCATCCTTATTGCCTTCTGCAAGGTGTCACAAGTCTTTTCCTTTTGATTGCTGACTTCTTTTAGTTTTTACTTCTTCCAGGTTTCTTCAAGTTTGATTATGATTTAGGCTTATCTTGTAGCCGTTACTTATGTTAATAGCTTCCACATGAATTGTTACCAGGGGTTGTCGATGTACTTCATCCTTTCATGTGTATTGCCTGACTTGTAGTCATCGTGATAGCAATCCTTATCTTGTTGTTCTTCCATAGGTATAGTTTCTCTTTGAACATATTATCTTCTAAGAAATAGATATGCAGGATATGTATAGAAAACATGGTATGTACAAGAACTATGAAGAGTATTGTTACCTTGTCTTAGAAGAAGAAGTCTGTTTTATCTTGCTTGGCCTTCTTTGAGGGTTTCCTTTCTTCGACAATTGATGCTTCATGTGTTTCCTTCCTTTTCTTTAACTCGGGACAATGATTCTTGTAGTGACCATATTTTCAACAGTTGAAGCATTGTATTTTTGACATATCTTTCTCTTGATTTGATTTCTTCCTAGAGCCAAACTTCCTTTTATTCCTGAAATTCTTGAACCTTGCTGTGAAGGCTTGATCATCGTATTCCTTTTGGGGTTTCTCTTTTGCACTAATACTTGATTCTTCTTGTGCACAACAAGTCCAAAGTTCTTCAATTGTAGGATACTCCTTCCTTGTGATCATGCTTGCGGCAAATGCATCCCATGTCTTGGGAAGACCATTGAGTACTATGTTTACTAGTTCCTTCTCTGAAATGATCTCTTCAATAGCTTGTAGTTGATCTCTTAACTGAGAGATTCTCACAAAGTATGATTTTATGCTGTCATCATCATTCATTTTCATGTCACAGAGCTCATTCTTCAGATTCATTACTTGTCCAATGTTTCTGACTGAGAAGAGGTTTGTTAGGGCATCGTACATCTTCTTAGATGAGTCAAGATGGTAGATGTAGGGTATCAAGTGGTCTTTTATAGAGTCCACTATGATACTCATGGCATTGATGTCACTGTCTTTGAACTTCTGCAAAACTGCAATGTTCTGAGGTTCCTTCTCTTTTCCTTCTTCGAACTGTGGTTCCACGATCTTTCCTTTCACGATATCCAACACTTTATTCTTGGCAAGGATGAAGTCAATCCTTGTCTTCCATGCTCTGAAGTTAGAAGCCCCTTCTAACTTGTTTTCTGACTTCATAGAGTAAGTCATAATTGCTTTGACTTGGTCAACCTTTGACCTTGACCAAAAACTCAAACTTGATGTCTTGGTTTGCTGAGAATACCAGGAGGTGCGCTAGGCTAGGGCACACTCGACTATCTAGAAATTAGGTCAATCCCTTCACTTAATGTGCCTCAACAAGAGGGTTAGGGTTTTGTTGCTGCAACAAAAACTGGCTGCAATTGCAACTACAATTGAGCAAATCCTCCTAATCTATCTTCCAGCGGTTAGACTGTCCGAAGATAGTGTGGGCCCATAACCTGTTAGAAAGTAATGGATGTGCTCGTTTAACCATAGACAATATAACAATATTGTCACCCAACCATAGGCCGAAGCCACCCCCGAGCACCTTAACCTTGATAGAGAATGATCCCCGAAGCAAACCAATAGCCAACCAAGGCTAATGCATAAAGATAACCAAGACTGATTAGAAAGTCCAACCATAACCAACAGAAAGTCCGAGCCTAAACCAGGAAACCAGATTGCGGTAGCTGCCAGTTGCAGTTGCTCCCCAGACTTGCGCACTAGCCCAGTTTCTGCAGTGCGCACTTCTTTCCAGCTGAAATTCTGGGCTGTGTGTACAAAATGAGGTTTGGATACTTGTATTTATACTGTTTCCTGAGCTGTCTGGGCCGACTTCTCATTTTGGAGACTAAATACTTAATATTAATTATTTCCTTGAGCCGACTTGTCTTCTAGGGTTATGTTCAATGCTTTAGGGTTACTTGCTTACCGGAATATTCTATTCACTCCAGGGTTACACGTGGAGGTAAATACCTCCCGCAACTACCATAATATCAACAATATGTGCACATTTTAACCTCTCTTTCAACATCCGAAAGATCCCATCCCTATACCTGCAAAATGTATGATACATTCATTAATTCAATATAAATGCTTTGCAGTATAAAATTTACTTTTGTTTTAGTAACATGGTTTTATAATATATATCAATACTTTGATATTTGATTAGTGACTTTATATACAACTACTCATATATTATATATATACATATATACTATGCACTATACATACTCATTAATATAATATTTATATACATATAATGTTATATATATATATATATATATCTCTGTTGAGAAAATCGCCAAAATCGCGATTTTT
>JASDQU010102428.1:241147-264816 GCA_032191745.1 Picea mariana
TTGAGAAACCGCGACTCAGGGGCATCTAAGCCGTCAAAATCACCCGGGGATCGCACCCGGCCTGAGCCACACCAACCCTTAACATGGTTGGATTTTTTGTCCCCGCAGGTTTCGAACCGATGACTTTAACATCATGGAGTGGCTTAACAACACACTCCGTCACCGACTGTCCTACTCCTCGGGGACTTTAATGATTGTAATATTATAAACCATGAATTTGCTCAATAGAAAAATCAATAGCCTAAGTCTAATTATTACCAAAAATATCCTCAAGCCAAAATGCAATAAAACTAATGAATAGAAAAAAGTTTAAACATATCTCAATTTGATTTGCTATTCGATCTTGACTTGACTTCAATAGGGGATGGTAAGAATTAATCAGAGGATTTAGGTTCGTGATCAAAGCACGATAAACTTTACGACATGGGTTTATGATGACCACAACCAAATGAAAACTTGGCGTAGGTAAAATGCATGAGTTAAAGTTTAAGTTCGACATAATGATTATGAACAAGGGTAAATGATAGATGAATGGACGAGTTGGAGATAATGGAAAGGTTTCATTGAATTCAGGTTTTTCTTCAAGGTAATCAAACAGAAGTTAAAAAGGAAAGGATTTGAAAAACATTGAAAAAATTTAAAGGGATATTTTTAGCTACAATAGGAGGAGGGAGGTGATCAATCTCATAGACCTGGAAGGTCCCATCAAGGTCAGTTGTCTATCCTCCTCTAGAATATCTCTACTGGTAATTGGTGAGAGTTTGGAGGGAAATTGAGCAAGGTTGTTGTGCTCCAATTTAGCACGATCCTCCTTTCCACTTTCATTACACAATTGTGCTTATTTATTGTTGAGTTGTGGAATGAGCCTTACTTGGTGCAAGGGCCTTAGTGTCTCAGTTCTAATAGCCAAACCACCATATGCATTCTGCAACCATTGTGGAGGCTTTTGTTGAGATTTGGGTACCTTGGAAAGTGGTCTCCATGTGCTTATGAGTCTCTAAGCACAAAGGGAGAAGACTATTACCCTTGTACTTTACTTTATGATTCTAATTTCACTTTGACTTAGGAGATTTAAGTCAAAGGTGAAATATGTCACTTAAGTCATAAAGTGACAATTAATTCACACTGTGGGAAATTAATAGACATAAAGCAACTAAGAAAAGTGGGTTTCCTTAGTGAGAGTTTTGGATTAGATCTCACCCATTGATTAGACTTGGCTAGATTGGATCTAGGCCATTGATCTTTTAGGGCTTGGCCAAAGGAGGCTAAAGGAGGGTAAAGTGTATTTTTGAGACTCATTCTTCACTTGTGAGTTTTGGAGAAGAGGAGAGGGCACATTTCTCAAGGAGGGAGAGGGTGCACTTGATGAGGGTTTGAGAGAAACCCTTGAGAGCTTGAGGAGGAAGCTCTTGCTACTTTGAGCTTGCATGGAGAACATATCCATGGAGTTTTAGCTTCCATTTCTTGGAGGGAGCATGCTATATGGAGGAGGGGCGCATCTAGGAGAGGAGGCACATTTATTTCCTTCATTTGCTCACTAGGAGAGGAGGACTTGGAGCCTTGAGATGAGGTCAGTTGCATGAGGAGGCTAGAGGGAGGGCACATGCTTTCATGGTGAGAGATATCCAACTTTGGCCTCTGTTATTTTATGGTGATCATATCTGCTAGGAGGAGGGCGCACCTGTGGAGTGGGTTGATAGCTACCTAGTAGCTACCTGTTGGTGTTGAAATTCATTCAAAATTTTGTCTTGTATTACAAGGAAACTTTACATTTGAAAAGTTCCACTAACTTCGTACTTTTTTTTAGGACTATGCTTTATATATTTCTAAATTGGGGGACTTAGATCCTTATTAGAAACTTTTTCTCTAACTCAATTGCAAAATCTCTCTTTAAAAGGGATACTTAGTCCCTTCTTTTTGTATTTTACTCCATGCTGGCTTGGAATATCTTACTACATGTCAAGCCAGAGTAATATTAAAATTTTTGGCAAGACTTGCCTGTAAATACTAGAGAAGTTTGTAATTATTTTTCACGATGCCGATGAGCCCCTTTGAGTGAAGCATGTTCAGTGGAGAAGTTTTGCTAACATCTTTTCGGTTTAATAAAATTTTATTTGTGTAACAATTGTCTCTTTTCTGGCTTCAAGGCCAAGGAAATGAAATATCGTCATGAGGGGTGGGATATAGCCAAATGGTCACAATAATTATGGATCAAACTCCAAACCATGATTGAGGATGATAGAGGAATAGATGAAATTGAAACTCAACACTTTACAGAATGATGACGGGAATGAAACCAAGATAGCTTCCAGCAGACACGATGAATGTTTGGAGTGGGATGATGATGGTGAAAGGCTGCTATACAACCCGTTGAATCATGAGGTGAGTAAGGCGATATACTCCAATGAACTGATGATGAATTGCAGATCGGTCGACCTGGGATGCAGCAGATACATAGCTAACAAGGCACTGCCAAACTGACTGAAAAGTAAAACTAACAGAAGATTTTTGCACTATAGTGGGTCCATGTCTCTTAGGCCTGCATCACACTTCTAGTCTCAAGTCAGTCTGAATTTCTCACCAAAATATTTATTCTCTTATATGATTTTAGGTTATCCTTCAGCATATTAAAGATGTATAATGCTTACTCTATCCAGTAGCTCCCTTGATTGGCACCAGAAAATTCTTAGTGCCATTACTAAGTTCATCTTGTGAGGAGAAACTCTAACCTACCAGATCATTTCATGGTCTTTGCTACATTTTAACCATGCCAGACGGTGATATTATCTCTTATGTATAAATGGGCTCATTAACCAACCTTCGGCGAAAATATTAGCATTAAAACTATTCAAATAGAGAGTAGAGTAGTCAAACCAACAATTGTACTCTTGGGATTGAATCCACCTTCAGGCATGCATGCATGCATTTGTTGCATTTCAATTTTCAATCTTGCTCAATAAAGCTGTCAGTGCAAACAGGCTCTAAATTTCATTAAGTTGCTATAAGGTTCTCAGTTCTCATGTCAAACTCTCAGTTGTACATAAGTAGACACTATGATTAGATATTTCTTTGATGACATAAAAAATATGTGCATGAAGACCCACTGTCAACATAGACAGGCCTTGGGATGAGATGAAGCCTCTTAATAGATTTCTGGAACAAGAACATGTACATCAGAAAGCTTTTGCAAAGCTGCCAGTACCATATGGAATGCCTATAAACCTCGATCCCCAGAGGAGATTGTATAGAGATGCTTTTGTTATATTCTCATTCCTTCAGTTTGGATAAGTCAACTATTATGACAGATCCAAGGACCTGGATTCCCAACTCAATCAAGCTTTCCCTGCTTTATATTAAGATCTCTTAATTAAATTTAGAATGTCTAGGGGATGGATTAGTTGAAGATGCAACAGTGATGGTAGCAGAAGTCTTAAATTGGTGTTCGGAATTGCAAAGAAGTTTAGTTGCCCCTGACACGTATAAAGCAACTTTCCCTTTGAAATTGGGGTGACTGGCAACAAAAAGAAGATTGTTGCTGCTAACATGGCACATTGTTTGTAATGATGTATCTGGTCTTCTTGTGCTCCTAGTATCGATTTCAACTTGCAGTGATTTTTATCTATACAATTTATGGAAGGGTATTTAGAGCAGGCTTTCATAATACTTTCAAGTTTTGTATGTTTATTAATGCTTAGGCACAACAAACGATTAGAATTTTACTTGGTTGTTTCAGGACTGGGACAGGCAAAATCCATCTCAAATCGTCACTGAGATGTGTGGTTTTGTTACAATCCTTTCTGGCACATTTTTGCTGCATAAGACTAAAGATCTCGGCGACAATTCATCCAGTGTAACAAGTAATATTTTTTCCTTCCTCTACTTACATTGTTACCTTTTAAGTGTTATGGTACTTATCACAGTTTCATCTCATGTATTTAGTTCATCCTCACATTTGCAATAGTGTAACTTGAAGATATATTTGCAGGTCTGTCACCATCTTTCTCTTCCCGCAGCTCAAAGCATTCTTCAGAGAATGGATGTACTGCTGAGGAGATTCCACTTCGTTGCCAAGTTTCTTTTCCCTAATGCTTTTCTGTTATACATAATCAGCATGGAATTTTCATGTCATGCTTTAAAAGAGTGACCATAATGTAATTATAGAATATTGTTTGTTTCAACCAATTGTTCTTATTCTTTTCAGAGTGGGAGATTATGATAACTAGTTCAACAAGTTCAAAGTGGAAGAATTAATGCATAGTTGAGTTGTAAATGAAACTGTGCAGATATTTCTATACTTCATACCACATTCATCCACCAAATAAGCTGAAAAGAGCACGATAGTGATTTGTGGCACCATGTGATTCGCCACGATACATCATAGAAATGTGAAAATCCGCAAGTCGCTTCTTATTTTTAACATGATGGCTGATATTCAGTCATATCCTTATTATTGACTGGAGCAGATGCCCAGATGAATGCTTTTAATACGTTTTTCATTTTCCTTCTCATTATGCTTTTGAGAAGTCAAAGGTTGGGGCCTTCTTTACTTGCCAATAGTGGTGGCAATTTTATTTGAGAAGCTAATGGAATGCAGCAGTGCTCATTCTAATCCTATTTATAATGAAGTATTTCAATTGCATTACACTTATTATGGATGAAATCTTGTTTGTTGGAACAGTAAACATCAAGGTCAACGACTAGTGTGAATTCCAAATTTATGGTAACAAGAAGCTAATCCCTAATGAAATTGCCAATGGGACCCTTGGTTTGATGTTGAAGTCAGTGGGGTATTCAGTCATCCACCAGGGTTCCATGTTCATTGTGGTCTGCCCCACCCAAATGGAGTATCAAAAAGGGCAAGGCCAAGTGCAAGTACTGGGTGATTTTGGTAAATAAATACACCCCTCAGACCTGGCACCTAAGTTGAAGGAAGTCTGTGTTATGTAGGGCAGTCCTTGATCTTGGGGTGTTTTCTGAAGCAGTTTCCAAAAAATCCTAATGATATGAAATGAATGTGTTATACGCACTCTAATTGGAACTAATGACATTTGTGTATGTGGACCCTTTGTCTAACCAATTTATTTTCAAAAGACGTAATGATAAAACTACGTCATGTTTTGGGAACTCATTTCACATGCACATCAATGGATAGGTTTGGGAAAAAAGAACATAGTAATTGAGTGTGGATCCTTAAGTATAATCGTGTTTTTGAATGCACTCTCAGGGTCATGGTGGACAAATCAGGGAAGATGAAAATTGTGATGTACACGTGTGGATTATAGGATGCAACATTAGTAGATAAACACAAGTTATGGTAAATTAGTCAAAGTCTAAGAATTACCTTCTTTTAATATGAAAGTTTCTATTTATGGTGTAGTGAGCTAATAGGTAGGTACCCGATTCTAACCATAGTCCCCTAGTTTTGATTATCGCTGATCAACAAGTTTAGTACAAGATCGTAATGATAGTAAACCTAGTTTCGGCATAGCTTTGTGTAGTGAGCTAATATGTATGTAACTGTTTCTAGTGATAGTTGCCTAGTTTTCGGTTATCACTGATCAGCAAGTTTAGCACAAGATAGTAACGATAGTTAGCCTAGTTTTGGCATAGCTTTGTGTAGTAAGCTAATAGGTAGGTAGCCGATTCTAACAATAGTCATCTAATTTTCGTTTATCACTGATCAACAAGTTTAGCACAAGATTGTAACGATAGTCAACCTAGCTTTTGACCACCACTATTCAACAAGTTTACATAGTATGAGGATAGACCTAGAGACATGTAATGATCGCTTTCAACCACTTGGTGGTTACACCACATGCATGTGTCCAAAAATTACAAACCTTTAGTTGTGTATGGTATTATCTTATAATGGACGAAAAGCATCATAATTAGTTGGAAAGTATTTGTATAAAGCAGTGGTGGAAGCCAATAGATATGAAATTTATGGAAACGAAGCTCAACATTAGATTGTAAAAAAATTGTAGACAAACTATTTAGTTTGTTCAAATTGTTTCAAAGGATAAGTATATACAAAAAATTTAATGTAGTGGTTTGTAGGGTAAATTAAAAATCAACTTGAGACATTAACTTGAACTAGCACTGTAAGAAGTTTTGAATTACTTGAAATGGGGATATATGTGTGTGTTTTTCTTTCTTTCATTGGAAAGAATCATACGCGTCTATTTTAGTATGAAGAAATGTTACATTCAAAAAGGCCTATATAGCTCGTTGGTTTTCATCTCTAGTGAAAAGACAAGTGATACTTCATAATCCTACTATCTAAAAAGTCTATGGGCATCAAACAACATTTACATATAGTGTACATTGATCCAAAAACCAAAAAAAACCTGGTGTTGAACCCATTCTTCATCAAAACCAGAAAGGTAACTTATATGGGTCTAAACAGATAGATTGAATAGAACTGATGCAAAACAATTGTTTCAATTGGTGTACAGCTAACTGGAAGAGATATCCCAGTTCCCAACTTCCTCTTCATTAATCCTCCATGTACCCTATGATAGCTCTAGTGCTTTTTTGGATTGCAAATCTACTTCCATGTGAGTGTGATATTAATAAATGTAATTGGCCTCACTAAAGAAGGTATTGGCCTCACTAAAGAAGGTCCACTAATCACTGGCTGAGGATTCATTAATGGAGGCCCACTAAGTGGTTAGAATTTTGGTCAATTAGAAATTATATATAGCAGTAGAAACTATGTAATCAATTACCACATGCATATTATTGTATTTGGAGCTCTGATTAGTTGGAAGTTTCCCCATTGAAGAGGCAAGTGAACATTATTTTCAGTTTTAATAAAAGGTTTGCTTTGCTTTGTTATTTCCCATTTTTGGTTCTGTTCATTCTCTTTTCGCAACTATATTTCTGTCTATTTGCTTTTATTTTATTTCATTTCATATTTTTTTGGCTCTTCCGTTCAAAATTATGGAGTTCCTGGATCACCATTTATTAAATACTCCATGCATATGTTAATGTCCTTCATTTTAAAAAATCCTTCATTGATTTTGATTTAGTATTTTTCATATCTTTTGATTTCTTTTTGAAAATTATCCCAATGGTTCATTGGGCCTTCCCAAAAGATTAAGTGTTTTGCATCTTTTGATGGGTCTTGTTGGTTCATTGGTCTCATTCAAAAGATGTCTTTTTATATCTTTCATTTGTCCTCAATGAACAATCGAGACGCTTCAAAATATGTTTTAGCCATCTTTTGATTTGTCTTGATAATTCATCAAGCTCATTTGAAAGGTGTCACTTAAACATCTTTTGAATTCTCCCGATTATTTATCGACAGGTTTCAAATCTTTCAAATGTAACGTCGTTTAGATTGCCTTGATGGTTCATTGGTTTCCTTTAAGAGATGTCATTTCAACATCTTTCAAAGGCTTCCTATGGTTCATCAGGACGATTAGAAAGTTGTTCTTATCGTATTTTAAATCTTCCTTCTAGTTCATTGGGAGAGGTCAAGATTTTGAGTGTCCTTTTTTTTAAACATTTTTGTTGGTTCTTCAGGGTTTAATTAAAGATGTCTTCTTTGAAAGTCACCCAACGATTCATTTGGATGGATTGAATCTTTTGAAGCTATCGTCTTTTGTTTTGCCCCAATGGTTTTCGTTGTGTATTTCCGAAGCCTCCGATAGATAATAAGGAGAAGCCCAACATTTGAATGTCATTTCTTTTGAATCACGACGATGGGTTATCGAGGTATTTTCAAAAGTGTCGCTTCAAGCATCTTTTGAGATAACCTGTTGCTACATTGTGCTGTTTCCAAATATTGCTCGAGTATCTTTTGAAGTTTCTGGATAGTTCATTAGAGAAATCTTAGAATTAAAATGTCATGTCTTTTTAACCTTTCTGATGGCATGTAGGTTTACCCCCCAAATTCAAACGTTGATGTTTATTGTTGAAATCCATTTGCAAATCTTTTGAATTAATGCAAAATTAATGCCCCATGGCTATTGAAATAAATCAAATCTTTCGCATGCTTTTTATGGTCCTTTCCAAAAGATTGAATTCAATGTCATAAGGTTGGTCACCGTGTGCTACTTATATTACATAATATTTGAATTGACATAATATTTGAATTGATCCCATTAACTTGCAGATTGCTTTGGTTGATAAGCAGAGTAGACCTGGGTATTAGATTGTAAAACTGTCAAATGCTTGCCAAGTGTCTACCCAGCTTTCGAATGACTCCGACATTCGTGGATAGCAAACATCCTTTGCATAGCTCACTAAATGCATTTGGATTTTGGGTTATTATTATTCATTTTTGCTGAATTATTTGGTTTAATTAAAAAAATGTAAGCTTGCAGGATTTATGCCGTGATAGTTTTTTTGAATGAGATTCCTTGTCAAATTAGCTTTCAAACTTTTATGATTAGTCCTTTCACGTCTATTCTGATTCAAGTCACTATCCAAGCAAAGCTTTTGATTTCGAAAGATTGTAACTCAATCACTTAGAACTTGGAACCCATTAAAACCATCAACAAATAATGCAATTGAAATTAGATTATGTTCCTTTTAAAATTTCAATTACATTCACTCTTTGTATGGAATAAGTTTTAGAGATGAAATGATGATATGGATGAAATGATGATATGTTGTACAGAGTATTGAAACGACATTTGATTCAAATGATGTGCATCTTTCTAACACCTTGGCTTTTGTGCTAACATTACTAATGTATTATGTTGTTCTAATGGGTGAGATATAGGACTATCACAATGTCTCCAATGTCCCCTAAGAGGAACAATCCAATATCATAGGAAAGAAAAGAAAGCTAAGAAAGAGAACACATCAGTGGAGACAAAGCTCAAGTAGCCCAGTAGACTAATTTATTCAGACAATTATAATTATGCCCAGTAAGTCAATTTATTCAAACAATTCTAGTTATGCAGAATTGTTTACTCACCCTCAATGAGGCAAGTTGTTTCAAACTTTTAGGGAAGAAAATCACCCCCCTTAGCTCATATTGATTAACCTAGCTAATGATGAGAAGGATATGGAAGTATACTTTAATATTCGAAAGTCACACCTGCACAATGTGGCTGTCGAACCTACAATTTTTCCTTGTGCTAAAATGACTAAGTGGATTATTGATGATGTTAACTCGGAGAACATAATATTTGTCAATGATTAGAGTCATTCAGTTGCATCTTTCCAACCCAACAATTTAGAAATGTATTACAAATTTGCAAAATCAAAAGTATTTATGACCACAGATTGGGTGAAAGAGTTTGGGAGGTCAAAAAATTATCACAAAGTAATAAGCAAATGGCAGATAGAAGGCAAATGACTCAAATCTTGAAGTACTAGAATTGATCCCATCCATCAGCATAAGAGAACCTTGCATTTATGCTTATGACATTGTTGAGCAGTTTATATGGGGAGAAAGATGTTACTTCAAATAAGCCTAGGTACCTCTCATGTATGCCATTGTAAAAGAGGGATGAATATTCAGTTGGGTAGCTATTTTTTCTCATACCTTGATGCAAGGATTGGCCAATGTTAGATTTCAAGATCATGGTTCCCCTCTTGAGTTTTCATGTCTTCATATATTTTTGATATAATTTGTGTCAATAATCCTTTCCTATGGATGGGATGGGACTAGAGCGTATCAGAGTTACTAGTACAAGTACACCACTAGGATCTATGGGAACACAAATACATGAAATAGTATGGAAGAATATGTGACCACTTCTTTCCTCCATTTTATGAATTGTTTTTTTGCAAACCGACACCAAGATTATTCGAGGAAGCTATGGAGGTTATAAGCACAATAGGAGATTGGTATGTTAATGAGGATAAAATCTATATTAGGATCTATGGGGTAACCAAAGCTCCTCAACTATTGCCTAGATTTGTGCCAGACAGGTTGGTGCTCAGAGAGGTGGCTTATTAGACTATTCTTCTTGGTTTCAATGCTTTGTTAATAAAGGATCAAAATAAATTTTGCCTAACTTATCCAATATATATCAAATTGAATAGGCTGAATAATTCTACCTTTGCAAGAGTGGAGGTTGAAGTAATTCTATATTTTAAGTTTCCAGATAGAAGGTTTAAAAGACATGATCTTGAAAAGGTGATTTCTATAAACACAACCCATGTGGCAATCACTTGGTGATGTACTCACAAAGGATGGGGGCAGTAAGAGGTAAAGAAAAGAGCACCACCTTTTGAAGAGGTGCAAAGCTGTAATATCCCAAATCCGTAGATCTGGATATTAACTCTCTAGTGACCTTGTCTGTCGCAGTTTTGATACTCTTTGGGTGGTTGAATGGGTTATTTAGGTTTTTGACTATGTTTGATAACTTGAATTTAACATGCGTGGTGATTTTGCATGTGGTTTCAGGTGGAACAACTTGTTTAAGATATATTGAATAGTCAAGCAATTACAATAATGACATGCATGTACAAAACTTCACAGACTACATGCATGTAAAAATAACCAAACCAATCTTCAATTAGACCTTCAAATGACTAGATCTATACTGGAACACTAGTAAAATCATGGAACAATACCTAGAACTAACATGCGTCGCTAGATCATTGGCATGCTAGCTCGATTTGTCACATGTGTGGGTTTACTAATGCTTGCAATGTTGCCTCTGCTGTCGGAAGATGAATCTGATGCATGGACGAGCAAGACACCTTCGAATTTGATGAGATTTGTCCCAATGAAGTTGCCTTCTTCCCTAGAAGACTCGCCCTAGATGGATCTGTTGTCGCTAGGCTCCTGGATCTCCCTGTCATTGTTGGAAGTAATCTGTCAAGTGGCTGGGAATACCCTTATGCTGGATAACACTGAAAGAGTGATCGAAGTAGATTTCACCATCAAAATTTGATGGAACATGTCTCGAATGGAGCGCCCTGCCTCCCTCTCCAATGGGTCGAAAAGAATCTGGCCCGCGAGTCCTCTAGATGAGTAGATATGAGAATCTACGATCTCTCCTCTGTCTGTTAAAGATGCTGCAACAACACTAACTGAATGTGACGCCCTGATGGCTAGAAGGCTCGAAAAAATGTGTTGGATGGCTCAAATGAAGCACCTTCCCCTGATATCAAATGGGTTATGAGGGTTTAGGTTTGGTAGGCCTCCTCAGGAAGAGTGACCCACTATACCTCTGATGTCTTCTCTAGAACTCACGCTGAAATCTGACTACTGGAACTGGATCTCTGATCTCCACGCTCAATCTAAGTGTAGATATGTAATAAAAGCAATGGAAAACCTATTTGGTCTCCACGACTAGGTAGGGTGTGTCTCTCAAGACCGAATCCAATCCCTCAGTGTCTTCCTCCTGGAATCCACAAGTATCCTCAAATTCGCATGAATCTAGGTTTCTCCTTAGAGCTCTGGTTTCAATTCTCAAATCATCAATAATGACCTATTAGGTTGCTTTTACTCTCCTTATATCCAATGAAACCCTAATTCTTCGTTGACTTTTTAGTTGAGCACTTTTCCTAAGTTTTTTGATTTAATATTCACTTAAGCGCTTAATTACCTTTTTCCACTTGGTCACTTATTGTCACTTTCAAATTATAACATTTCCCCAGTGAAATGACATCAAATGAACATTTTTCCCTGTTTCTTCCTGGCTATAGTCTAAAGGGGATGTTTAGAGTACTAAGCCATCCTCTTCAGAGTCCTCACTTAGAAAGGGACATTACAATCCCCCCTTCCCGAGATTGCTTGTCCTTAAGCAACATCAATCCAGGTTGCTGCACAATTTGATCACTCTCCCAAGTAGCATCCTCTATTGGAGGTCTCCTCCATCTAACCAAACACTCTTTGATGACCCGACTCCTCAATTTCCTCTTTTGAACTCTAATATCTCCCCCAAAACCAACTCTAATTGTCCCTCCTCAAAAGTGCTAATGATCTGTCCCACCGCTTTCTTGAGGCAAAAAACATGGAACACGTTGTGAATCCGAATCCCCTCTGGTAGTTCTAATTCGTAGGCCACTTCACCTACCCTACGTATGACCTTGTATGGTCCATAGAATTTGGGTTTAAGCTTCTCTGCCCCACTCTTGTTCAAAGATGACTACATGTATGGCTGTAGCCTCGGGAATACTAGATCCCCAACCTCAAAGTTACGCTCTATCCCGTGTCTGTTTGCATTCACCTTATGTCAAATCTGCGACACTTGTAGATTCTCCTTTAATACCTTCATAAGCTCCTCACTCTCTGTTATCCAGTCTTTAGCCTTGGGAGGCCCTACTGTCTCCAAAAACCAAATCAATCAAAGTGGGAGCATCATATTCATATAATGCTCTGAATGGGGTCATACCTATGGACATGTGGAAGGTAGTGTTGTAACAATGCTCTCCAATATGTAACCACCTTACCCACGCTTTCTGCTGTCCGCTCACATAGTTCCTCAAGTAGCCCTCTATCCACTTGCTGACTATCTCAGTTTGCCCATCGGTATGGGGGTGGTAACTAGTGCTATATGTCAACTCTGTACTATGTGTTGAGGAAAAGATATGAAATATCTTACTCAAGCATTTTCATATCTTCCTTGGCTAAGGCAAGATAGTTGGGAATGTTACCCTATGTTTATAGCCTCAAAAAGTGTTTCCCAATCCACGAGTATTAATTACCAGGGGTTAGCCTGATTTTTTGAATGAAAGATTGTTTCAAAAATATAACATCTTTATACAATTTTCTGAATATAACAGATGCAAAAAAGTAAATGTGGAGACAAAAAAAAAATACCAAGTCACATATTAACACATATGAGACAGAATAGCAACCACTTATTTCATTCCAAGAAATCAAAAGAATCATTCCCTTTACAAAAATCCCGGAGGGAGTTTGGACCAAAGTCAAACTTAGATATCCCCGATGAAAACCATACAAAAGGATTCTGACATGAAATAAAAACTGAACTTTAAAATCTGGATCAACTTGCCACAGACTGCTGCCCACTTGACTCTGCACAATATCCTTTATCAGTCATGGAAATTAATTCATAAACAAACAAGTCTACATAGACTATCAAAGATAGATCAACACCTCTGAAAACAAGTGTCTGAAAGATGTAACTCAGCTTTGAATCTTGCCGTTCACAATAGGACCCTGCTGTCATAAAAGAGAATTAGGCTTTTAATGAATTGAAGAATGAATGAAAACTGTACTATCTCAATAAAACTCGAGAGCAAACCTTAATATGATTTCTCCTTCTATTCTCCTCTTTGTTCTTCCTTTTCATTTTGCCTTTATGCATCCCAAATTAGTTGAAGTAGTCCAACTACCTCTTTTAGTCAAGTTAACTAAAACTCAGCTAACTTTTAGTTTAGGGGAATAATTAATAATAATAATAATAATAATAATGGTCTTTTAATAAATAATAACTAGTAGGTGGGACCCCTTGTGAATCCCTTTAGTTTCTTAACAAAAATAAACATAACTAGTCAATCAATCAAACACATCCCTCCTTGTGGCTTCCATAATCATTCTCATATTTTGAAAATTAAATATCAATGATATTTTAAATCATATCCAAACATATAATATCCAAAATATCCAAAAATAATATGTTATCCAAAAACTTCAGTAGTCCACTGTTCTCAATAAAACAATAATAAAATATACTGAAAAATTGTATTTGCCACTTGAGAGACAATTTTTCCTTTGTTGTTGCTATCCCCTTTTGACTTTCCTGAATTAGCCTTTGGCTGTGTAGAGCCTTTAGGCTTGATTTCATTGATGACATGAGAACAATCATCTTTCAAGTGCATGCATGATGAAACAGATTTGGCTGAATCACTTGAGGGAGAGGAGGGGGCAACAACATATTTTCCTTTGTCATGCATGTGGTGGGCTTCGATT
Source organism: Picea mariana (assembly GCA_032191745.1). Lineage (NCBI taxonomy): Eukaryota > Viridiplantae > Streptophyta > Pinopsida > Pinales > Pinaceae > Picea > Picea mariana. Next base: position 255,000 of record JASDQU010102428.1, read on the forward strand.
TTGAGTCTTTTACTTGCTTGGGTCGACTGTACAGGTGAGTGTGCAGGGGCAATCTAGACATTTGGGTTAACATGTGGAGGAGGAGCAGGTAGAGACAAATTTGGCCAACCATGTGTTAGAATATAGAAGATCGTGTGCTCCTTTTACCATTGACGATACCCTCGTCACCCAACCATAGGCCGAAGCCACCCTCCGAGCACCTTAACCTTGACTGTGAATTACTCTGTAAGCAAACCCTAGGCTAGATAGCCAAACAAGGTGTAGCGCATATTCCTCCAAGGATAGCGCACCAACAATAGCTGATCAGATAGTCCAAACCCTAGCCAAGAGATAGTCCAAGCCAACACTTAAAACTGGTCACTGCAGTAGCTGCACCTGCAGCTCTTCTCCACACGTGCGCACCAAACTAGGAACCGCAGTGCGCACCGGTTGCGACTCTGCAATCCTGAGATGTGTCAAATGAGAACTGGCGCCCTGTATTTATAGTGGTTCTGCCAGATTTGCTAGGGCCGACTTCTCCTTCTAGGTACATGTCTGTTCAGTATATTATTATTATTTCTGGCCGACTTCTTCTCTTGGAGGCTAATAACCTAATATAAATTATCTTCTTGAGCCAACAAGACTTCTAGGGTTATTAGCCAACTCATTAGGGTTTTCTCTTGCTTTTCGGAGTCTTCTATTCTCGTCAGGTTTACACGTGGAGGTAAACGCCTCCTGCAGGTACCATAATATTAACACTCCCTCCTAGCTAGGGAGGTATTATAGGTAATGGTCTTGAGCACAAAAACATACCATTTACCTGGTAGCATCAACATAGTCCTTTAGACTATCTCATGACTAGATTATGAGCATTACCATCACCATCAGCTGCATCATCTCTCGAAACCATACTTCATCTGAGTAATCAGACATGATGCTGGATAAGTCACTCACACCATAGAGTGATACAAGAGTCATTCTTATAATCTAGAAAAGTAAATGCTCTGAACTATTTTCTGTCTGGAAAATCTTTGTTCATCATTCGTCAGGATGATGATTATCTCCAATAAATTGCTGATAGTCTTCAAGGCAATTAGAAAAAAAATAGAACACAACTGTGTCTATCCATAGTAGTACATAACTACAATCCAGTGGTACACTACCACACCAAGTAACACACAAGTACTTGATCAACAACGTATAGTCATGAACAATGGAACATATCCACCACACTAGTCTTCATCTACTATCATACAGTCTTCATAACAAACATATGATAGAAACCTACATAGAAACAATGTTATGATATAAACTGAATCATCTGGGCCAATCTTTCACTCACATCTGTGAGCTCTGAAAGAATATCTGCCCTCAGAGTAGAACAATGAGATATCTGGACTATTCTTCTCAAGCAAGGAAGAATAACTATCCTGTCTTCTGAACCTGGACCATTCCCCACCTTGGGCTATTCTTCCTACACTAATCAAAGTGCACCCTAGAGAGAATGTATAAACCCTAAGGAATGTCTGTCCCTGATTGCTGAACCTGGACCATTCCCCACCCTGGGCCATTCCTCCTACACTAATCAAAGTGCACCCTGGAGAGAATGTATAAACCCTAAGGAATGTCTGTCCGGACCATTTCCTCTGTTAACCACAAGAGGAAAAGATTATCCTGCATCAACCTCCAAAATAGACCATTCCTCATGTTAACCACAATGAGAAATCATTGTCCGGCGAGGCGGGCCAATCTTCTTGAGTAACCCTCAAGAAGAGAGACTGCCCTAGACCACTCCCCACGTTAACCACAATGGGAAGTCGCTGTCTATGATACATTAGCAATCAGACTACTTCCCATGTTAACCACAATGGGAAGTCACTGCCTGTTAGAAATCTCAATCCACTTTCCGAATAGGAAAGCATCTGTCCAAGATGGACTATTTTTCAATGAATGTCTTCAATAATATTTTTAGTGTGTTGAAATAATGTAACCGCAAAGAGTATTCTTATTATTATTTGATATATTATTTATAGGATTAATCCCCATTGTGGATTAATCATGTTGGTAATTGTATTAGGACCAAATCCCCTTTTGCGGATTGGTCAACAGATAATTATAATAGGTAGAATAGGAAGTCGGCCCCAACAGTTAATTAAGAGACCCATAAATATAATAAAGGTGGGTTTACCCACCCAGATTGAGAAGTCGGCCCTGCCAGTTGTCAGGCTGCTAAATTGAAGATTTGAATGACCTGAAACACTAAATTGTCAAACCAGGGTTGGTAAACTTAGAGCTGATACACTGTATGTGCAAGTAAGCTAATTCCTATCTAAAGGCTATCCTAAAAAGAAAACATAAACTCATTCTGAGAACTTGAATCTTAATGACGATCTTAAAACTTAGCATTTCCTATTTAAGTCATCAACAGAAAATAGTCTTATGTTTAAATGTTGGTGCTTCTATTTCCATTCATAAGTATGATTTCACAAGCTTATTCCACCACTACTTTTAATCATCGACCATCACCATTTCTATTCAAGCCACGACAGAAAGAGTGTTTCCTCAAATGCATTTAATCTGGTTATCAAAATCAATCTAAAGCTGTCTACAGGAAAACAGAGTACTACCCTACCTACTGGTACCAGAAGCTTCCTTTGATTTAACTGTAATCTCACTGTTCTAATTAAGCAGGGTAACTAACTATCTAACAAAGCAAAGTTCATTCCAATTCTAAGTTATGTTCGAATTGAAAACTAGAAACTAATCAAACTTAGTTCATGTTCTAAACCCTACAGGCATCAGTCGTGCATTCAATATTCATCCACGTAAAAGATAACAGTATGCGGAAACGATTCTGTTGAAGAATGATTAAACACGATTCTGAAACAACTAAATCTATGACACACTATGAGCTGCAGATATACCATTCATGTAAGCAAATACTAACACACTGACACAACTAAATCTATGACAGAATAAAGCAGCGGCTTGCACCTGTTTGGCGGGCCCAACCAAACGGCACAAACGCTGTAAGTAATAACCAGCACCGACTATACCATTCTATACAATCACTTTGTAAACTTCGTGCTTCATTAACTCAGGAAAGAAATACTCAAATCGTATACCAGTCGATTAACATAACGCAACAGCTGTTTTTTGATTCAGAAATGTGTGTTCATAAACATAACATAATCCAACCGTTCTCAGGAGTGATCTCCTGTTTATAACAGTCTAAAGCAAAATACATAAAGACAACGGATCCCCGATCCGAAAATAGCTCGGAATCAAGTTTTAAAACGTACTTCACATCTTCGTGACACGTAGTGTCACGAAGTGTGAACGATGAAGAATTAACGACCCAATTTCATCATTATGCCTTCAAGTATCCTGTGAGCGATGACTCCAGCTGCCATGTGAATCTCTTTGTCTCCCATTCTGACCATAACGCACAGATCTTGAGCGGCTTCACTGGTATCTCCACGGGGTACGAGTCGGTACCTGGTACTGGCAGTCCTGTTCCAAAAATAGAGGTGGTACCTAACCCATGCGACATTAGTTCCAATATCAATTTAAAGCATCAAAATGCATAAAAATAGCTTGAAATGTAAAGATACCTTAAGTAACCCCATTGAATGGTAGGGAGATGTCAATTATGTCAAAACAAGGCCAAAAGGGTGGTACTGGGTATATAAATGGAGGTCTTTGGAATATAATATAGAAAAAATCATGATCAAAACTGGAGACCAACATGCCCCCACATGGAAGTCCTTGCCTGTCCTCAGGCAACAAAAGTCAAAGACTGGTAGCAATCAGAGGGTTGCAGCGGCTGCAACCAACATTTGTAGCCTCTCCTGTTTCTTCATATTCCTGAGTTCTTTCTTGAGGACTCTGTTGATTATAATATGTTTTCTGGCAATCCTCTGAAGTTGCCTGTTCCTTTTGAAAATATTCTTATTCCTCTGCTTCAACCTTTCAATCTTGGACAAAAGGTGAGTTACCCTGAGTTTCATGAGCTCATTCTCAGTTTTAGTATGTCTATCCAATACAATGTACTCATGCAACTTCTCCTTCAATCTGTTATTCTTGCTTTCTAGTTTCGTCACCATTGGTTTCAAGGATCGGCTGGAGGAAATCTCGCAGTGGGTTTCAATTGTTTGCTTTTGTCCTGGCTGTGCTTGAGGGCTAGACGCATGAGTAAATTCGTCTGGACTTTGAGCAGGGGTGTGAACTCTATCGGAATCATGATTTGGACTGAGTTCAGGAGTGAACTCATCTGGGCTGCGTTCATAAGTGTCAACTGGATCAAAATTATGGTCTGGACTGAGTTCAGGGGTGAACTCATTTGGGCTTCATTCATAGGTGTTAGCTGGACTAGGTCCGGGAGTGGACTCTCTTTGCATCTGAACAGGGGTACCGGTTGGTACTTGAGTTGACTCATTCTTCACAATTCCTTTGGGCGTAGTAACCTACCGATTTGTCTTACGGTTTTTTTGAATGAGTTGGGACAAAGTCCAGGTCATCTCAGAGGGCTCTGGGGCCTCCTCGTGACCATCCATACTTTCCAATCTTTCTTGCGGTGGGTAAATGGGCACCGAGTTGTTCATTCCCGACAATACGCTCTTACATTTTCTTTTCGGGTTCCTCCTAGGCTTATCAGTCGACTCGGCTAGTTTCTCCACATCAATTATTTTCTCGGCAGCGAGGGGAGAACTCGGGATTTCAATGTTTGCTTCTGTAGGTGTGGTGTCCTTCCCAGTTTCAGTATTGGTTTCTACTTCGTCATCAATTGGAGGTTCTGGATCAGGGTCCCCAACAGAGTCTTTAGTCAGGGTTTTGACCTTCTTTTTCCTGGAGTTCAACTTTTTGTGTGGGGAAACAGGCTTCACATTCCTATCTTTAGACTGGGCACATGAGAGGGTTTTTACAATGAAGAGGTCCCAAGTTTCTTGCTTTTTCAACAGTGCAGATTTAATCAATATTTTAACCAGGCCAAAGTGAAATAAACTCCCTCGAAACTCGTCAACCTTTTGGACCTGTTCGGCCATCCTTTTTAAACTCTTCAACAAGAAAAAGGGTATGTTCAGTGGAGTACCTATGAAGTGTAACAGGAGTCGGGCATGGCAGGGGAATATGATGGTATATCGACCCTCACATGTGAGGTAACGCTGGAGGACGACCAACACTTGAGCCCACTGTGGTTCCAGCCAAGACCGCGACGTTCCCTCGGACCATTTTGTTTCCCGGTACTGAGGTTTCAACAGAGCTTTTTATCAACCGGTCGTCCCTTCGTCCATCTCTGGCCTGTGGTGGGCAATTGAATTGCCTCTGCAATGAACTCCTCCGTGACCTCGAACTCGAGCTCGCCCACCTTGGCGGTCCCACCTTCAAAGTGCAGTGAAAACTGGAGTGTGATTGCATCGTTATACCCATCGAACTTCTTCAGAAATGGCTCCCACCCTGCTTGCTTAAAAATATCTCTAGTTGCCCCATACTCCGGGAGGGCTTCCAAGTCTGCGTATGTTTCTGGTTCGTGGCGATTTGCTACCATGGCTCTTCTTGGCATCACAGGGGAAGTCTATCGGAGGGAAACGAAGGTTGGATGAGGGCGAGGAAGGGAGAGAATGTGATGAAGGGAATAGTCGGGAAGAAAATCATATGAAATATTTGAATTGTCGTGGAGATAGATAGGGTGTCGGAACATGATGAAGGTCATACGAGGGTGTAGAGTTATCATATCCGAGTCAAATCGAACTTAGTTCTGGTAATGGTGCATTTCTATGACATGAAATGTCATGGTAGGTTAGTTCGTTAGGTACAGGTCGTGGAAATGATAAAACGTTATGGAGTAATTAAGGCACCTTTAGTTCAAACTTATTAGTATGCAAATTAATACATCAAATCAATACGAACTAAACGCACCTGAGTTAAATTACCTATCTCCATTGTTATGCAAGTCTTGCTGTGGAATTGTCTTTTGAAGTTAAGTCTGGATTTGAAGGGCGCAAAAATTGTAGCTGCTTTGGTCTTTCTGATGAACCTGTGACTGATGAACTCTGTGCTGGTACTGACTGGTACTAATTGAACACTCAGGAATCTGCATAAGAATTTGAACAAATAATACCGTTCTGAGAAGATCTTCCTGTGTATCACAACAGATTATCTGAGGATGACCCCTGAACCTGGCTTTTGTTTTGTCCTGAAAAAGATCAACTGAAATCATGTCTTCAACAGCTTCAAAGCTTCACCCATGGTACAAGTCTGATTTGTGTGAATAGATGTTCTGGAGTTGAACACAAACAAAAATCATCAGATTATCAGCCATTAATGAATGTTGTTAACCGATGCGAGATGACCCACCTGTGATGTCAATGGGCTTCAAGGTACCTACAACACATCCTAACATGTACGAATAGAGGTGTTGGTGTCGAGTCACCTGTAGGATCTATCAACCAAGAGACATTGGTGTATTCCCATGGCTGTTAGCAAAGACATCTGCCATTAAGGCATGCAGAGTCCAGGGTGCTAAATAATCTCTAATCTCTGCTCCAGATAAGGTGCTGATGTCGATGGAGTGAGATTTGTTGGAAGGTGGACCTTAATGTATTCCACATCATCCAACACGAGTGCAGATAGAAATTTTGCAGACATAACTTTTCGAACAGTAATCACCTGCTTGTGGATTTTATGAGCCCAAGCTAGGTCATGCTCATTGCTTCCTCATATTTGGAGAGTCTGAGGAAATGCCAAAAGAAGACTCTAAGGGGGTTTCTTTCCCATAATAATTCACCAGGTTTGGTAAAGAATAATCCTCCCTGATAAATGCCCCTTTCATATTTTAATGAGCAAACAAAGGGAGCAAACAAGCTCGAATTTATCTGTTGCAAAACAAGTTAGTCACATTGTTAAGAAAATATCATGAAATAAAACAGTCTTACCTTCTTACCTGTTGTGGGTTCAGTTTTTCACTTGTTCTGTGGAGCCTGTAAAACTGAAAACAAAACATCAACACGTCCAAGAGAAAGAAGAAAATAAATGTTTTTTCTTTTTTATTTTTATATTATTTGATTTTTTTATTTTTATTTTTTATTATATATATATATATTTTTTATTTTTTATTTTTCTGCTAAAGATCTATTATGTACAGAATTTTAAAACAGTCTGAGTGATCAAAGATCAGTAGGAGGAGAAGAATCCCCCCCCACTATCTTTAGTTCTGCTTGCTTGGCCACTTCCTGTAAGAAATCATTTTTTGACAAAGGTTTGTTGTACACTTTCAGTCGATGTCCATTCACTACAAAGGAGTTCTGAGAATCATCTATGGTTTTAATCTTGAAAGAACCGTTATCAAAAACAGTGTCTACTTCGTAAGGTCCCAACCATCTCGTTGTAAGTTTTCCTTTGAAAGTTTTGTATTTGGAATCGAAAAGTAATGCCCAATCCCCTGGTTGGAAATGCTTTTTCTTGATGTATTTGTCATGCCACTTGCTGCGTTGACTTTGCATAAGGATGGTCCTTTGAAGAGAATCCTGCCTCATTTCTCCCAATTCATTAAGTTGCATGACCCTCTGTTTCTATGCTTCACTCAAATCCAACCCCAGTTCTGCTGCTAGGCGGAATGTATGGATTTGGAATTCTATGGGTAGGAGAATTTGTTTACCAAACACCAACTCGTAAGGAGTATGACCAGTGGTATTTCTCCATGTAGTCCTGTATGCCCATAAAGCCTCTGGAAGTCTATCTGCCCAATCTTTATGATGTAAATGTATGGTCTTGGTCAGAATTGCTTCCAGAACTTTGTTTGTGGATTCCACTTGCCCATTGGCTTGTGGATGATATGGAGAGGACTTACAATGTTTGATCCCATATTTGTCAGTGAGTTCTTTCATCAGTTTGGAAGTAAATTGGGCGCCTTGGTCGGTAACAATTTCTCAGGGGACACCGAAGCGGGTGAAGATCTCTTCATACATAAACTCAATCACTGATTTCTCAGTTGCTTGATATAGGGCTTTTGCCTCTACCCACTTGGTCACAAAATCTGTGCACACCAAGATATACTTTTTCTTTCTTGACATTGGAGCAATTGGCCCTACAAAATCTAGTGCCCATTTATCGAATGGTTCAATTACAACTTGTGGTCGTAAGGGCATCTCGTCTGCTGCAGTGGGCCTTCCCATCCTTTGAAAACTGTCACAACTTCTTACATATTTCGTTGCATCCTTGAACAATGTCGACCAATAGTATCTTGATTGCAAGACTTTGTATGCTGTTCTCTTGTCAGAGAAATGTCCTCCACATGGCCCATCATGACAGGCCTGAAAGATCTCGGAAATCTCATCTTCCTGGACACATATCCTAATAATTATGTCAGGACTTGTATAGAATACATCACTTCCCACCCAAGAATAGTAAGCACTCTGTTGGATAATTCTTTTCTTTTGTGGAGGTGATAAGTGAGCTGGTAATCTTCCTGTAGCTAAGTAATTTGCTGTATCTGCAAACCAGGGGGTCTTGGCAGCTAGTGCAAACAAATGTTCATCAGGGAAGTTATCATCCACTGGGGTATCAGTACTATCTTGGGAAATCCGAGAAAGGAAATCTGTAACTACATTCTCTTTCCCTGGCCGATCAACGATGGTAATGTTGAATTCCTGAAGCAGCAAAAGCCATCGGGTGATTCTACCAGTAGTGACTAGTCTGTTCATTAAGAATCTGATTGCAGAGTGGTCAGTGTGTACAAAAACCTCATATCCAGTGATGTAGTGATGAAATTTGTTGATGGAATGAACTACTGCTAAAAATTCTTTCTCTGTTACTGTGTAGTTCAATTCAGGGGGGGTAAGGTTTTTGCTGGTAAAATAGATTGCATAATTCTGTTGGTTTTCCTTTTGCCCAAGCACTCCTCCTAAAGCGGTGTCTGAGGCATCAGTGGAGATGTGGAAAGGAAGGGACCAATTTGGCCCTCTAAGGACAGGTGCCATAGACAGTTTTGTTTTTAAATCCTCAAAAGCACTCTGACAATTATCATCCCAACAGAATTCTGTATCCTTTGTCAGCAGTTTAAACATGGGGCTGGATACTTTTGTGAAGTTTTCAATAAATCGTCGGTAATAACCAGCATGCCCCAAAAAGATTCTCACATCTTTCTGGGTTTTTGGAGAGGGAAGATTAACTATCACCTCAATTTTGGCTGGGTCTACTTTGATTCCTTCAGCAGACAGATGGTGACCCAACACAATCCCTTCAGTTAAGAGCATTTTGCATTTTTCATGGCTGAGGGATAGATTTGATTCTTGGCAGCGAATCAGGGATTTCTCTAGGTTACTCAAGGCTTCTTCGAAGGTGTTACCATAGACAGTAAAATCATCCATGTAAACCTCCATACAGTCATGAATCAAGTCGGCAAAGACACCAAGGACAATTCTCTGAAATGTTGCAGGAGCGTTACATAATCCAAAAGGCAGCACTTTATAGGCATAAGTGCCCCACGACATGTGAATGTTGTCTTGTCCTGGTCTTCAGGAGCAATCTGAATTTGGTTGTACCCACTATATCCATCCAGGAAAGAAAAATATCTTTTTCCAGCCAAAGTGTCCAAAACCTGATCTATGAAGGGTAAGGGAAAATAGTTTTTCAGGGTTGCCTTGTTCAGCTCCCTAAAGTCTACACACATCCTCCATTTTCCTGTTAATTTATTGGGTACCACAACAAGAGGTGAAACCCATTTACTGTCAGAAATTGGATAGATGAATCCAACATTTAACAGTTTCTGTAATTCTTCTTTTACAAAGTCTTTTAGGATTGGATTCATGCGTCTCTGTGGCTGTCTTACTGGGGTTAT
>JASDQU010102428.1:264836-290310 GCA_032191745.1 Picea mariana
TCTCACATCTTTCTGGGTTTTTGGAGAGGGAAGATTAACTATCACCTCAATTTTGGCTGGGTCTACTTTGATTCCTTCAGCAGACAGATGGTGACCCAACACAATCCCTTCAGTTAAGAGCATTTTGCATTTTTCATGGCTGAGGGATAGATTTGATTCTTGGCAGCGAATCAGGGATTTCTCTAGGTTACTCAAGGCTTCTTCGAAGGTGTTACCATAGACAGTAAAATCATCCATGTAAACCTCCATACAGTCATGAATCAAGTCGGCAAAGACACCAAGGACAATTCTCTGAAATGTTGCAGGAGCGTTACATAATCCAAAAGGCAGCACTTTATAGGCATAAGTGCCCCACGACATGTGAATGTTGTCTTGTCCTGGTCTTCAGGAGCAATCTGAATTTGGTTGTACCCACTATATCCATCCAGGAAAGAAAAATATCTTTTTCCAGCCAAAGTGTCCAAAACCTGATCTATGAAGGGTAAGGGAAAATAGTTTTTCAGGGTTGCCTTGTTCAGCTCCCTAAAGTCTACACACATCCTCCATTTTCCTGTTAATTTATTGGGTACCACAACAAGAGGTGAAACCCATTTACTGTCAGAAATTGGATAGATGAATCCAACATTTAACAGTTTCTGTAATTCTTCTTTTACAAAGTCTTTTAGGATTGGATTCATGCGTCTCTGTGGCTGTCTTACTGGGGTTATTCTTGGTTGGATGTAGATGTGGTGAATGCAGGTGTCAGGGTGTATTCCCTTCATATCAGTGTATTCCCAAGCAAAAGCCCCTGACTTTTCTTTCAAAAGTTTTGTCAACTGTTCCTGTTGACTGAGACTCAATTCAAAGTTGATGTATAGACATCTACCTAGACTAAGTTCTACTGGAATGGTATATGGCCCTGAGTTTTCAGAAACAGTGAAAACCATGGATGTTGAAAATGAAGAAAACAACTCACTTCATTCCTGGAAATCCTCTCTGAAAATCTGATCATATTGCAGATAGGTCTGTGGGAACTCAACATTTTCTGTCACAGAAAGAAACTGACTTAAAATGTCATCCTTTGTAGGTTCTTGCAGTGCATGGATCTCATCAACAGAGAATAAAGGTTCCTCATCCCCATTCTCGAAATAGGGACACTTCAACCAACATAATTCTTCTGTAACAGGTCGGGCAGGTGGAAACAGAGTAAGTTTCTGTGAAGAAATATCGTTTGAGATAAACATATCTCCACCATGACATCCTATGAAAGCGTTGGCTGTGGCCAACCAAGGTCTTCCTAAAATGATTGGATGGCCTTTTGTGGGGTCCTTTGAATGAATAATCATGAAGTCAACAGGATATTCCCACGAAGCTAAAGTCACAAGGATGTCATCAAGAACTCCAACAGGTTTTATAGTGGTTCTGTCAGCCAGTTCAAGTACTGTAGGAGTAGGGCGCAAAAATTGATCTAATTGTAACAGTTCCACTGTGTTGCTGGTCATTATATTAATGGCTGCACCTAAATCCACTAAAGTATTACCAATAGACACATTGTTGATGGTCATTGAAACTATTGGGTTCCCTGGGTTAGCATACTTTACAATTTTAGGTGTTTCAGAAATATAATTTGATAGCTGTCCTACTAGATGTATGGTGGGTGGATCTTTCTGTTTTCGACCTGGTTTCTTAATGCAGATTTCTTTGATGGTTTTGGCATAGATGGGAACATCTTTGATAGCCTGTAATAATGGAATCTTAACACAGACATTTCTCAGTTCAGTCATGATGTCAAACTCAGATTGCACAATTGGTTTTTCAATGAGCAACCTTTCAGGAAAAGGAGGTGTTTGGGGGGGCTGAGTTTGTGTGCTATGCTGTGATTCAGATTGTTTCTGTTTTGGAATGATAACATCTTTCAAGGGGGTATCATCTGATAAACTATATGTAGGCTCATCTTCATGTTCTTCAATAATTACCTTTGGTGCTGTTTTTGTTATGGGCTGTCTTTTATTTAAATTTTTTCCAGATCTCAGCTGTACCTCTTGTATAGAAACAGGGTTTATGTTGTAAGCTGGATAGTTCTAGAAATCAACATTATGGAGTGGTAGGGGTGGTCTGTGGTTCGGATTTGGAATGGGTTGAGCGGGCAAAATGGTAGGACGTGGTGGATTCTGAGGCTGCTGAGGATTTTGTGGAATGGGTGGCAACGGAGGTGGAGTACAACCAGGCAATAGTTGTTGCAATGGAGGTGGAGTAAAACCAGGCAATAGTTGTTGCAAATTTGGAGGATACTGTGTGTATGGATTCTGGGGCATTGGAACTGCATGCTGCTATTGGTTATTTCCAAAGTTTGGATTTCTCCATCCCTGGTACCAAGGTTGAGCAGGGACATTTTGTGGAGGCTAGCTTGGCTAGTTCCATGGATGTTGTTGTTGAGAGAAGGGTGGATAGTAGCTGGAAGGTTGTGGAGATGGTTCTTGGTATGCATTTGCATTTGGATTCCTAGGCTGCCAAGGTTTCTTAAGTGCAGATGAAGTCCTTAGAGCTTCCCCTCCCTTGAATATTGCTTGCAATCCAGGTAAGGATGGGCAGTCTTCTGTTTTATGATTTTCAGTACATATTGCACATATAGAAATGTTGTCCAAAGGGCATTCTCGTAAAGGATGTCTTTTTCTGCATTTCGGGCAAAATATGCTTAGGACATGGTTTTCCTCTTCCTGCTTCCTCTTAATCTTCAAAGTGTCTAACTGAGAGCCAATTGTTCCTAACAGGTTTGTTTTAAAATTATCCAAAAGGTTTCCCAATTCGACTTTAGTAACTCCACCAGATGTGGATGTTTTGGTATTTTTGTAGACCGGTTCTCTCACACTTTTTGTAGCTTTCCCTTTACTTCTTGAGTAAGTTCTACAGAGTTCACTAATTATTTCAAAGTTTTTCTGATAAATGTCTCCTGAAGCCATTAAATTGAGGGTATCAATGTATTCCTCCAAAACTCCTTTTAAGAAAAGGGTCTTGACTGCTTCATCCTGGAGATCATTATATTTAGATTTTTGAAGGGTAAAGGTAAATCTTTCTAGAAAATCCTCAAGGCTTTCTTCATCTTGCTGTTGCATTTTGAAGATGTCATTCCGAGAATCCTTGGTTTTGCAGTAGTCTTGTACTTCTTTAAAATTTTTTCCTTCATATCTTCTCAAGATCTAATGCTGTATTCTCCTAAATTCATGAACCAACGTAGTGCAGAATCTTTCAGGGTGGCAGGAAATAATTTCAGTTTATGTGCATCCTGGAGATAGTTATACTCTTGCACAGGATGTCAAACTCAAAAAGAAAGACATCTGGGTCCTCACTATTTTTCCCATGGAAGGTTGGTAGTGCTGAAAGTGGGATATTTTTCATATTGACATTCTGGACTAAATCCAGAATAGGAAATCCAAAGGTGGTTTCTGGTGGTAACTCATTCTCTGCTTGTTCTTAACCTTCATTTTCAATATGGATTTCTCCATGTAAGTCTCCCCCTCTTTCTCCCATGGTAAAAGGATTACCAAGAATTGTATAAACAATCCTATCTTTCTTTGGTGAGGATGTAAAATCCCACCTTTCTGGATTCTTTTTGTCAGAAGTTTTATCTCCTATTGGTCTTTTTGATGATCTTATGGCCTTTGATGTCACAGCTGTAGTTGTTATCTGTGAAATTACAGAGTTAGGGTTCCTGAGAAGGGTGTGTATTTTCTTTGGATCAACTGTGTTATCCAGGGCTGGATCACCAAGATTTTGAGTTTGCTGATGTATGGTGTTTCCTGGTTCTAGGTTTTGTTCTACGGTTTCCTCAGCCATAATTTCAGTCTCAGTTTGTATCGCTTTTTGGGTGGAGGTTTCTTCTTCTTTTTGTGGTTTTATATTTTTCCTAAATCTACCCCTAGGATCTCTATTTCTCATGAAGTCATGCTAAATGAAATGAAAGAACTAAGATTGAGTTTCAGAGTACCTGTGATAACTGATATGTCGGTTTTCACCCCTTTTGTTTCCACAGCTCCTCTTACTATCAACCTGCTAATATACCACACCAAACTAAGTGCATTCTAAAACTAATCAAGACAACTATCTTCTTACCTTTTAAACAGCTCCCCGGCAATGGTGCCAAAAATGTCAGGCTGCTAAATTGAAGATTTGAATGACCTGAAACACTAAATTGTCAAACCAGGGTTGGTAAAATTTGAGCTGATACACTGTATGTGCAGGTAAGCTAATTCCTATCTAAAGGCTATCCTGAAAAGAAAACATAAACTCATTCTGAGAACTTGAATCTTAATGACGATCTTGAAACTTAGCATTTCCTATTTAAGTCATCAACAAAAAACAGTCTTATGTTTAAATGTTGGTGCTTCTATTTCCATTCATAAGTATGATTTCACAAGCTTATTCCACCACTACTTTTAATCATCGACCATCACCATTTCTATTCAAGCCACGACAGAAAGAGTGTTTCCTCAAATGCATTTAATCTGGTTATCAAAATCAATCTAAAGATGTCTACAGGAAAACAGAGTACTACCCTACCTACTGGTACCAGAAGCTTCCTTTGATTTAACTGTAATCTAACTGTTCTAATTAAGCAGGGTAACTAACTATCTAACAAAGAAAATTTCATTCCAATTCTAAGTTATGTTCGAATTGAAAACTAGAAACTAATCAAACTTAGTTCATGTTCTAAACCCTACAGGCATCAGTCATGCATTCAATATTCATCCATGTAAAAGATAACAGTATGCGGAAACGATTCTGTTGAAGAACGATTAAACACGATTCTGAAACAACTAAATCTATGACACACTATGAGCTGCAGATATACCATTCATGTAAGCAAATACTAACACACTGAAACAACTAAATCTATGACAGAATAAAGCAGCGGCTTGCACCTGTTTGGCGGGCCCAACCAAATGGCACAAACGCTGTAAGTAATAACCAGCACCGACTATACCATTCTATACAATCACTATGTAAACTTCGTGCTTCATTAACTCAGGAAAGAAATACTCAAATCGTATACCAGTCGATTAACATAACACAACAACTGTTTTTTGATTCAGAAATGTGTGTTCATAAACATAACATAATCCAACCGTTCTCAGGAGTGATCTCCTGTTTATAACAGTCTAAAGAAAAATACATAAAGACAACGGATCCCCGATCCGAAAATAGCTTGGAATCAAGTTTTAAAATGTACTTCACATCTTCGTGACACGTAGTGTCACGAAGTGTGAATGATGAAGAATTAACGACCCGATTTCATCATTATGCCTTCAAGTATCCTGTGAGCGATGAATCCAGCTGCCATGTGAATCTCTCTGTCTCCCATTCTGACCATAACGCACAGATCTTGAGCGGATCCATTGGTATATCCACGAGGTACGAGTCGATACCTGGTACCGGCAGTCCTGTTCCAAAAATAGAGGTGGTACCTAACCCAAGCGACATTAGTTCCAATATCAATTTAAAGCATCAAAATGCATAAAAATAGCTTGAAATGTAAAGATACCTTAAGTAACCCCATTGAATGGTAGGGAGATGTCAATGATGTCAAAACAAGGCTAAAAGGGTGGTACTGGGTATATAAATGGAGGTATTTGGAATATAATATAGGCAAAATCATGATCAAAACCGGAGACCAACACCAGTGAAGAGACACTTCACACGTGCCAGAACTTGTATAAATACAGAAGGCTAGCGCCTCATTTGAACACAACTCACTTGCTCATTCTCTTATGAGGCAAGCTGCAATTACCAGTTGGAGAGAGGGAGAAGAGTGGTGCATCTCTTGGAGAGGACTATCTGTATTGGTTTGAGTTATCTCTTGAACATTGTTTAAGCTATTTATGATAAAGAAGTTTTGCTGGGTTTTCTTCCCCTAGAGGGTTTCCCAGGATAAATGCTGTGTCTCTTGTGAATGTGTATTTCTTAGTGATATTGTTCTTATGATGCTCTTATCTATTGAAATGCAAATAACTATAATAATGGCATAAACATTAACATGGTATCAGAGCGAACTTGAAGGAAACCCTATTTGCAAGAGAAAAACGTCACTGCTGCAGCACCTGCAAATTAGGGTTTTGAAAAAGTATCTATTTTCAGCTCCCTAACCTCCTAGAAAGCTGCGCCCTCCCCCAAGGATCAATTTGGCACCTAGAGTGCACCTTTTCAGTGGCTGGATCTTTCGCAAAGTAAAACCCTAGTTTCACAAAGTACCAGAAAACCAGAAAACCAGTGTACCAGAAGTACCAGAAGTACCAGAGTACCAGAAGTACTAGAAAACCATAAGCACCAGTCCAGAAATCCACAGATCAAGTTTGAGGGGGTAAAAGTTGGATTTTTGAAATTCCGACTGCACCAGCTAACTCGCCTCAGCTCAGCGCATCTATCCCTTGGATCATAATTTCAAAATTTGAAGTTTGAAAAATTAGGGTTTCCTCATAAAACCCTAAGTTGCAGTTACAGTTGCAGCCGCAGAACCAGTTGCAATCACCCTTGAAATTTTTGGTAATAATTACCGCTGCTACCAGATGGAGCCACTACCTGCAAATTCTATCCGAGGTATGTACTTACATATGTTTAATGGTTAAACCCTAAAGAGTATTTGCAGGAGAAGGGATATCCTGCCATAGATCCAAAAGGATCTCAAGATCCAACACATTCAGAGGAATGTTGCAACCTAGGTGTGATTATTATAATATGCATCTATTTGTTATGAAATTATCTTGATCAATGTTGCATGTTGAAGCTATGATCAAATTATTAGAAGAATTAAAAGTTGATCACAGAGCTTATCCTCTAACCTAACTTTCTGTCAAGATAGCGTATTGTCTTAGTACAACAGACAAGTTGAAGAAAGTACTCGTCACTTGAGTGAAGGAGACCTGGAAGAAAAACAAACACTCACTCTTGAGGACAAGGCTCTAGGTTTGATTAATCAAGATTCAAAGGTACACATGACAAGCTAATGACTTTAGTTGAGATAGCAATCGTCGTAAAGTATTATACTTGATAACATGTGAGAATACTTTGTCTGATATGAATAACGCCTCCTCTAGGAGAAACCTCGTGTATTAGTTTCAGATTACCATGGAAGAATGCTTGGTCACAACACTAAGAGAGTGTTGACCTCATTTCGTATTGTATTCCTTACCTTTAATCTTTGCTAAATTATAAGTACAGTAGCTCTAAAGAAGCTACTGTGATGATTGTTCGTGCTATTGCTTTAGATTATCAAGAAGGATATTATTCTTTCTTGTTGTTTCGCTGACCTTGCTCTAGGTCACATGAGGAAGCTATAGTGAAGGTTGCAGAAGGCAACGTGCTAAAGAAGAAATCATAAATGAAGCAATCATCAGTGGAAAAGAAGAAGGTGGGTCACTCAGAAGCTGCCATGACCCATGCTATTGAAGAATCCATGTGAACTCTAGAAGATTAGCTCACATCAACTACAAGGCGCTACCATAGATGTGAAAAGCTGTCACAAGTTTACCAGAACTCAGGGTTGATCAAGAAGACATATGCAATGGATGTGCGCAAGGGAAGAACATCAAGAACCAGTTTCCAAAGAGGGACAACAAGGCAGAAAGAGTCCTAGAACTCATTCATTTAGATGTATGTGGCCCAATGCCATCATCCTCCATTAATGGGTATGTATACTATGTATCATTCATTAATGATTATTCTCGTAAAAGACCTAGATATATTTGAAGTGTTCAACAAGATCAAGGAATTCAAAGCCTTGATAAGAGAACTCTTCTGTAAGGAAGATTAAGATACTCAGGTCAGATAATGGAGGAGAATATACCTCAGAAGAGATCGTGAACTTCTGCAAATATGTTGGGATCAAGATCCCCAACAAAACGGTGTAGCTGAATGAAAGAACATAACCATGTTGGAAGCCCTGAAGACTATGATCAAGATCTTCCTATGTGCTTATGGGAAGAAGCAACAATGGAAGCTGTTTATGTGCAGAACAGATTATCCCATAGTACACTTGGGTTCAAGACCCCAGAAGAAATGTTCACCGGAAAGAAGCCAGAGGTAAGCCATCTCAAAATATTTGGCTATCCAATGTTTATTCATATACCGAAAGAGAAAAGAAACAAGCTGGAACCCTCCAGAAAGAAGGGAATATTTGTGGGATACTGTGAGGTATCCAAGGCCTTTAGAATCTACATACCTGGTCACCACCATATTGAGATCAATAGGGACGTGACCTTTGATGAAGAAGAAACACTTAATAAATCAAGAATATGCCAACTTGAAGAAATGTATGAAGAGGAACCTGTAAATCCCAGGACTACAGAATCCATGAGGGAAGTTTCCAGAACTGCAGAACCTGTAAGGGAAGTCGTAACTTCCCCTGATGAGGAGACTCCTGAAGATCACGATGTATCAGAAGTTCAAGAACCTCCTCGTATGACCTTCTCCCATAAAATAAAGCCTGCTTGGGCAAGAGAGCTTATTCAAGATGGAGATAAGTATGGTGTCCTAGAAGGAACCACGAGACAGGTGAAAATACCAAAGCCATTCTCTAGTTACACGACATTGATGTGCAATGTACTTGATGAAGAACCTACATGCTTTGAAGAGGCCATTCAAAATAAGGAATGGACAGATGCCATGACAGAGGAATACCAATCCATAATGAAGAATGAAGTATTGGAAATAGTTCCTAGATCGAAGAATAAAGATGGGGTATCCTACAGATGGCTCTTCAAACTAAAACATGCTGCTAATGGAAGTATTGAGAAGTATACATCAAGATTTGTCGCTCGTGGATTTTTCCAGAAGGAAGGCATTGACTATGAAGAGACATTTGCTCCTATGGCCAGATACACTTCGATCAGAACCATTATAGCTCTTGCAGCCAAGATGAAATGGAAGCTACACCAGATGGACGTGAAGACAACTTTCCTGAATGGTGTTATCGAAGAGGAAGTGTATATAGAGCAACCCCAAGGATTTGAGGTTGAAGACATGAAGTCTCATGTCTGCCGATTGAAGAAAGCCTTATACAGATTGAATCAAGCTCCCAGAGTTTGGTATGGCCATATAGATAGTTTCTTGACAAGCTTAGGCTTTACCAAGAGTAAAGCAGACTCAAATCTCTACTTCAAGATCATGGATAATGAACCAGTAATATTACTACTGTACGTGGATGAATTATTCTTAACTGGAGAAGAAAAGATCATCACTGAATGTAAAAAGAGACTTGCCGCAGAATTTGAAATGGAAGACCTTGGCCTAATGCATTATTTCTTAGGTCTTGAGGTATGGCAGAGTCCAGAAAGGATCTTCCTTAACCAAGGGAAGTACACGATCAAAATCTTAAAGAGATTCAACATGCTAGAATGCAAGTCCATGAATACACCCATGGAAGCGAAGCTGAAGCTGCTAGTCGATACTTCATCAGACTTGATAGATGCCACACTGTATAGATAGATTATTGGATCGCTGATGTACCTGAAAAATACCAGACCAGACATCTGTTTTGCAGTGAACACCTTGAGTTAGTTTCTGGTAGAGCCCAGACGTGTTCACCTAGTGGCTGCAAAACATGTGTTGAGGTACCTTAAAGGTACAATGGATTATGGTCTCAGCTATGATGGAGATCATGACTTCACATTGAGTGGATATACTGATGCAGATTGGGCAGGAAGCGTTGCTGACAGAAAAAACACTTCCGAATGCTGTTTCAGTTTGGGATCAGCCATGATCTCGTGGCAGAGTAGGAAGCAATCCAATATTTCTCTCAGCACAACGGAAGCAAAGTACAAAGCCGCATGTTCTGCTAGCTGCGAAGCTATATGGCTTCGAAAGTTGCTGAAAGGCCTATTTGATTTGGAGATGAGAGAAACCGCGATTCTATGTGACAATCAAAGATGCATTAAAATGACAGAGAATCCTGTGTTCCATGACAGGTCGAAGCACATAGATATCCGCTATCATTTCATCTGCGACATGGTACAAAGAGGA
This sequence comes from Picea mariana, assembly GCA_032191745.1. Lineage (NCBI taxonomy): Eukaryota > Viridiplantae > Streptophyta > Pinopsida > Pinales > Pinaceae > Picea > Picea mariana. The sequence continues at coordinate 274,827 of JASDQU010102428.1, forward strand.
TCCTTGAAGCTCCAATACATTAGCACAGATGAACAGGTTGCTGACGTGTTGACCAAGCCTCTATCTCGTGTAAAGTTTGAACACTTTCGAGATAAGCTTGGTATAGTCCGAAAGGACCCTCCCTGAAAGGGGGAGTATATATATTTATTCCTTGCTTCTGACCTTGATGTTAGACGTAAAGCAAGATGAGTCATTGCTTCTGACCTCGCTGTTAGATGTAAAGCATGACACTATGTGTTCCTTGCTTCTGACCTCACTGTTAGACGTAAAGCAAGATGATTCATTGCTTCTGACCTCGCTGTTAGACGTAAAGCATGACGCTGTGTGTTCCTTGCTTCTGGCCTCACTGTTAGATGTAAAGCAAGATGAGTCATTTCTTCTGACCTCGTTGTTAGACGTAAAGCATGACATTGTGTGATTCCTTGCTTCTGACCTAGTTGTTAGATGTAAAGCAATATGATTCCTTGCTTTTGACCTCGTTGTTAGACGTAAAGCAAGATGATTCCTCGCTTCTGACCTGGTTGTTAGACATAAAGCGAGATGATGATGTATTCCTTGCTTCTGACCTAGTTGTTAGACGTAAAACAAGATGATTCCTTTCTTCTGACCTCGTTGTTAGATGTAAAGAAAGATGTGACTGACACTGAGCTACCAGCTTAACCGCTGTGAAATTGAGTCAGTGTAGTACTGTGATGTGCCAGCCTAGTGCTGTGATGAGGTATCATTTTTACTGATACATTTTGATGCAGATGATGATGGCATTCTTTCAAGAATGATGATGCTGCCGATGAAGAAAACTTCCGATGACTCGTAAATGTGCTAGCCAATGTTTCAAGATGATATTGACGATACTGTCCTTCTGATGCCACTGATGATGCAGACCTCTCTCGCCTGATGCTGTTGAAGAATACCCTTCTTGTTAAAGGGGAGTGTTGAAATAATGTAACTGCAAAGAGTATTCTTATTATTATTTGATATATTATTTATAGGATTAATCCCCATTATGGATTAATCATGTCGGTAATTGTATTAGGACCAAATCCCCTTTTGCGGATTGGTCAACAGACAATTATAATAGGCAGAATAAGAAGTCGGCCCCAACAGTTAATTAAGAGACCCAAAAATATAATAAAGGTGGGTTTACCCACCCAGATTGAGAAGTCGGCCCTGCTAGTGAAGAGACACTTCACACGTTCCAGAACTTGTATAAATACAAAAGGCTAGCGCCTCATTTGAACACAACTTACTTGCTCATTCTCTTATGAGGCAAGCTGCAATTACGAGTTGGAGAGAGGGAGAAGAGTGGCGCATCTCTTGGAGAGGACTATCTGTATTGGTTTGAGTTATCTCTTGAACATTGTTTAAGCTATTTATGATAAGGAAGTTTTGCTGGGTTTTCTTTCCCTAGAGGGTTTCCTAGGATAAATGCTGTGTCTCTTGTGAATGTGTATTTCTCAGTGATCTTGTTCTTATGATGCTCTTATCTATTGAAATGAAAAGAACTATAATAATGGCATAAACATTAACATATTGCTGCCTCCCAACCTGAGAGTCATTTCTTCCTTTTCAATAAGGAAGTTGTTTCCACGAGCTCCAACTTGAGTACGCAAACTCTTTCATCTTGGATAGAAGCTTTACCAAAATGTCTTCTTATCTGCTCATCTGTGGAGTTATGTATTGGAGAACCATTTTCTCCTTTTTGGACTTCATTATGGATAATGTAATGCTTGATTTCAAATGCACTTTAGTCTGGAACACTGTGAAGGCTTCATGTAGATCTGAACAATAGAGTATATCATTGTTGGAAAAACTGGAACATATCCATGTGGTACTTCTTCTGTCATCATGAGATTTGATCTACTGAGTAATCATCCTGATGTTATAGGGAATCTTCACCACGCTTCTTTTGTGCACTATAGGTTCTTCCACCAAGTTATCTTCTTCTATCTGCATACAAGGGTCTCTTTCTGGTATGCCTCAAAGTCTTGAGATTGCTCTTCATATGTTCTTTATTCAATTTCTTTGGAGAACATTCTTTGTATTCATTTGATGTAAAACTCCAACTCATGGATGTTGCGAATGATATAATGACTCATGTGGAGATAAGTCTGGTTTACTGAAACAAGTAATCATCATATTATTCTCCCTCCATTTGGGAGAACCTCTGGTTCTAGGTCTTACAATGCTTTCATTCATAAGTCTTTCATACACTGTTCTTTATCATGACTTTCAGTTCTTCTGCTTGATTTCTTTTAGTGAGTTCATATCAGGCTGGTAATCTTGTGATTCTTGATACAATGACTGGTTGTTCTAATTTCTCTTTCTTTCTTGGAATCTTCATGTTCTTCTTCATGTTTTTCTTTAGCTCTTGGGTCCATGGAGTTTCTTATAGATTCCATGCCCTAGAGATTCCACTTCCTTTCATCATAGGGTCACGGATCTGGATGGACAACCAGGGATACTTTAAGGCTTCTCTTCAAGGAAGACTTCTTGAAATGAACACATACTGTCTTTCATGGTTACTACCATGGATATATATACTTCATCATCTTCAATGGATCATAGGATTAGCTCCCTCCTAACCCTTGCTTCAAGTAAGCGTGCATATAATCGGCTCGCTTCGTCTAACAGAGTCCACGCTTCCATCTGCATCCTTATTGTCTTCTGCAATATATAATTGGCTCTCTTGTCTAACAGAGTCCACGCTTCCGTCTTGTTGTCTTCTACAAAATGTCATAAGTCTTTTTCCAATTTCCTCTCGATTTGTTGACTTCTTTATGTCTTTGCTTCTTCTAAGTTTCTTCATGATTGATTCGGCTTATCTTGCAATAGCTTCTTGTATTTCATCCTTTCATGTGTATTATCTAATGATATCCATTTTCATCTTGTTTGTTCTTCCAGAGATATAATTCTTCTTGGAACACATTATCTTCCAAGAGATAGATATACAAGATATGTACAGAGACCATGCAAACAAGATATGTACAAGAAATAAGAAGAGTGTTGTTACCTTTTAGAAGAAGAAGTCTCTTATATCCCGCTTAGCCTTCTTTGTAGGTTCCTTTTCTTCGGCAATCGATGCTTCGTGTTTCTCCTTTCTTTTCTTTAGCTCAGGACAATGATTTTTGTAGTGACCATACTTTCGAAAGTTGAAGCATTTCACTTCTGAAATGTTTTTCTCTTGATTTGGCTTCCTCCTTGAACCAAACTTCCTTTTGTTCCTGAAGTTCTTAAATCTTGCTATGAAAGCTTGATCGTTGTACTTCTTTTGGGGTTTCTCTTTTGCATTGATCCTTGATTCTTCTTGAGCACAGAAAGTCCAAAGTTCTTCAAATGTCAAATACTCCTTCCTTGTGTTCATGCTTGCGGCAAATGCATCCCACGTCTTGGGAAGACCATTGAGTACTATGTTCACCAATTACTTCTCTGAAGTGACCTCTTCAATAGCTTGTAGTTGATCTCTTAACTAGGAGATCCTTACAAAGTATAATGTTATGTTGTCATCATGATTCATCTTCATGTCATGGAGCTCATTCTTCAGACTCATAACTTGTCCAATGTTTCTGACTGAGAAGAGATTTGTTAGGGCATTGTACATCTTCTTCGATGAGTCAAGATGGGAGATGTAGGGTATCAAGTGGTCTTTTATATAATCCACTATGATACTCATGGCATTGATGCCAACATCTTTGAACTTCTCCATAGCTGCAATGTTCTGCGGTTCCTTCTCTTTTCCTTCTTCAAACTCTGGCTTCACGATCTTTCCTTTCACGATATCCAACACTTTATTCTTGGAAAGGATGAGGTCAATCCTTGTCTTCCATGCTCTAAAGTTAGAGGCTCCATTTAACTTGTTCTCAGACTTCATAGAGTTAGTCATGGCTGCTTTGGCTTCGTCAAACCCTAGATTTGACCACAAACTCAAACTTCACGTCTTGGCTTGCTGAAAGTATCAAGAGATGCGCTAGGCTAGAGCGCACTGATCTATCTGGAGATTAGGTCAATTCATTCACTTAAGGTCCCTCAAAAAGAGGATTAGGGTTTCTTCAACTGCTCCTGCTAGTAACCCTAGCGATAGTGTCTTGGAAGCTGCTTTTGCTAGTAACTCTAGCAGCAGTTCCTCAGTGAGCTCAATATCCTAGCGGCTATGTTTCCTTCCAGCATTTAGACTGAATGAAGAAGGTGTGGGCCCATTACTTGTTAGAATATAGAAGATTGTGTGCTCATTTTACCATTGACGATACCCTCGTCACCCAACCATAGGCCGAGGCCACCCTCCGAGCACCTTAACCTTGACTGAGAATTACTTCGGAAGCAAACTCTAGGCTAGATAGCCAAACAAGGTGTAGCGCATCTTCCTCCAAGGATAGCGCACCAACAATTGCTGATCAAATATTCCAAACCCTAGCCAAGAGATAGTCCAAGCCAACACTGAAAACTGGTTGCTACAGTAGCTACACCAGCAACTCTTCTCCACACGTGCGCACCAAAATAGGAACTGCAGTGCACACTAGTTGCTGCTCTGCAATCCTGAGATGTGTCAAATGAGAACTGATGCCCTATATTTATAGTGGTTCTGCCAGATTTGCTGGGGCCGACTTCTCCTTCTGGGTACATGTATGTTCAGTATATTATTATTATTTCTGGTCTACTTCTTCTCTTGGAGGCTAATAACCTAATATAAATTATCTTCTTGAGCCAACAAGAATTCTAGGGTTATTATCCAACTCATTAGGGTTTTCTCTTGCTTTCCAGAGTCTTCTATTCTCGTCAGGTTTACACGTGGAGGTAAATACCTCCTGCAACTACCATAATATTAACACCATGATGTTGGGAGACTGTTGGGTGAACAATCTCCTTCCATCCGTCATTCTCGGGGACTTCAGGTTGCAACGAAACATGAGGGGCACATGGATACCAGGAACATGCTGGGGTTGGAAAGGAGGCCTCTCTGGTCTAGGTTGGACTTCCCCTTGTCCAATCCAATTGAAAAATCTATCTTGGAAGAGCTGGTTTAACTCTTGAGGATCTGCATCAAAATGTATTGAGAATCTTATCCTTCTAGGCCCTCTGTTCCAATTTCCTCTGCCCCTGTTATTTCAACCATGATTTACTTTGCTGAAGAAGCTCATTCTGTATGCAACGTTTATTAACAACTAGTTTCTTAAACAAACCATACATGGCATCTCTTAATATGAAACAAAGTTTGGCTCAATAATCACATCAAATCCATGCAATTCAATCCATAAAATTCATTCAATAATTGTCAATGAGCAGGGGGTGAATTAGGGTTCTAGGATATCTGAAGGGATTGTATTGAGAGAAAAAGTGAGAAAATGAAAGGGAGTCAGAACACAATTATTGCTCAAAAATTCATTGAACAATTGACTGTGCAACCTGTTAGCACTCTGTAAATTTTGTCTGGCTGAATAGACAAATGATAGAGGTAATTGTTTCAACCAGCTTTAGAGCTGAGGCACTAGCCTGCTCAACTCAGAGAGGGCTCTCTCGTGTCACTGGGTATATCTATGGGAATCGATGGCTAGATTTGGTTTGTTTGGGGGTTTTTATAAAGTTGCTGGCAAAGAAGAGGAGAAACATAATGGGTTATGGAGTCAAAATTCTGAAAGTGAATGGAAATAATGCATCGACTGATAGAACTCTCTATAGGACAAAGGCTAAATGAGACGATGAATCTGAGTTATTCTTAAATTTAAAAAGAGTGTAGGAAGATAAAGAGAACAAATAACCGCATCAGAGCATTACTGAAATGAATTCTGAATAAGTTAAGAAGACAATCACATAGTTTAAATAGCTTAAACCAAGAGCGTCACAAGATGAATTTTGGGCCTTTAAACTCTCCAATTTAAACAGAAGAAAATGTAAATGAAATGACAGGTTACAAGAAATACATACGATGAAGGGAAACAAAGCTCATATCACCACTCGTTAGAATCTTTTCATAGAGACTTCAAAATCTTCTGCATTTATATTCAATTCAGATTCAAAAAATTTACAAATAGAGTTCGATACCACCAAATGGTGTTCTTGCACTTCTACCAACATTAATCAATTCAAGTTTCTTAGTACTTATACAATTCGATAAAAAACAATTGAAACTGAAACGTTTCATCTTCCGTAACAGTTTCAACTGACATTTTCAATATACAAAACTATTTACAATAATTAGCAAAAAGAAAACGTTTCAAAATCATGAACAATTTATTTGACTATCTGACTTCTTCTGTTCCATCTGTCTAGCTCCAAGCTCTCGCCGGATCTGCAAAACTGGTGACACCTGGAGATCATTTGTTGGTTCCAGGGACGTTGCACTTTGTCTTACCCAACCACACGATTTCTTTCCATTGTGAATCAGAGGGGATTTCGTAATCTATCATCTCCTTAATTAGAATTTCCAAGTCAATGCATGTAGCATAGGACATGGTTGGCATGCTAACCTTCACTGTTTTAAACTTGTTTAAGATTTTGAAATCTGTAGCCAAATGCTCCACTAGACTCAGACCTTTCAATTTTTCTTCCGTTCCAGACTGATTTGAGTAAGTTGTTCTTAGCAATGATCCTCTTGGCTGAAATGATCAATGCGGTCCTATCTTTCACACCAATGGTTTGAAGTTCAACAGTTGGTACAACATTCAGTAAATCAATAGCATTTTGGGCCCACTCCAAGGGCTTCTTTGCTAATACTTCATTAACGAAAACACATTTGTTATGAGCTGTAACAACCATGTTATCTTTGTCGTCGATAAAATTCAGATAAACCCTGAATTTAGAAACCTCCGCAACAATAGCGTCCCAAATTACATGTTTGTCTCCCTACAATAACGTCTTGCCCTTTAACCTAGTTTTTTGCTTGTTCACTCTCTCCTGCAAATCTTGATTTTCTCTGTGGAGTAGAGCTATCTTTTCATCCTTTACTTTCATTTCCTGCTTCAAATTTTCCATGTTCTCTTTGAGATTCTTGATCTCACCTGTTTTTAAGCTTACCTAGGACATAGCTTGGACCAACCCCTCAATGCTTGATCCAACCTCTGTATTTGCAGGTATAATGACTGCCATGTCTGATGTTTCTACCTGTGTCAATGACCAATGCTATTTCTCTTTCTCCAATTGTAGCAGTTTAGCCTTGTAATCGAGTGCCTCTGGTCTGAATATTTCTTTTTCTTGTTCCAATGCAGGCAATTCTGCTGTCTGCGGATGATCCGTAGGTGCCATCTTCAGCCTTTTATTTAGACTTTGGATCATCTTGTCCTTTTCATCCAAAGAGGCTTTCAACCCCTGGGGACCTTCAGACTCTAGTTTTTTCACCCGTGTCATCCAGGCTTTGCTGGACGCTTTTTCCTGTTTCAGTTGTCCATCTAGTTTTGACACGTATGTTGTCAACCTTGCAACATTTAGTGCCAAGCTCAGATAATCAAAATATAACATGTCATTGACATTCCTATGAAATTTTACTTTTTCGGGGGCAACAATGTTTTCATAGTTTATTTTGATCTCGAAGACTTTATCATCATCAGCCACTGCAATGTTAAATGTCTTTTTCTCCACATCCCCGAATGAGAGTAAGGAAGCCTTGTGTCGAGAAGTCCTTTCTACTTCAGGTAAAATATCTCTTATTTCACTATTCGCCATACTTCCTTTCATAGCATACTAATTTATCAAATCTCCTTTGGACTGATACACTGCCACAATTGTCTGGCCAAATATGTACTTCCTGCTGCTGAAGACCTTCGTGCTGCTTTCACTTTGTGGCCTGCTTTCTGTATTGGTTTCTTCATTCTCGTATGTAGCATCTACCATTTCCATGCATGTTTTCTCTTTAAGCTCTTCTTCTTCTAGGTCAATTACTTGAGATGATGATGTGATTTTCATTCTTTTGGGAGCGTCTCGCTAACTACTGGTATCTAGTGCTTCTGAACTGCTCCTCTCGCTCATTTTAGGAGCTTTGATAACAAACTTAGGGGAAGGTTTCCGTGCTGGAATCGGCCGAGGAGCTGATTCTGTTTGTTTAGTTTGATATTTCTGTATGATGACCTCCATGTCTGCACAGGTCTCTAGATTTGTCAACTTATTGAATCCTTCGACATGTTCATGTTCATAGAGACCTTGTCTACTGGCCAATCTTCTCTTTGATATGATTTTATGGGGATCATATCTTCTCCCTTGTAATTGTGTGAAACCAAATTTACTGAGCTTGGATTTAATCTGGGGCAAACATGACTTACTTTTTACCATAAAGGGACCTACCACAAAAGGAAATTTCAGATTAGAAGCCTTGTGTGCTTTAAGAAAATGTTCAGTCTCTAAGATGATTCTTTGTCTTATGAATTCCAAAGAGAAGACTCTAGGCGTTAGAAAAACTGGTAAAAGATAAGGTCCTTCCTGGTATCCATATACCCAAATCACAGTAGATTGTGTGAACAACACCCAATCTTCTACCATGTTCTTTGGATTTGGCTGTAGTGAGATTTTCATCTCTTTCAGAACTTTCGGTAGATCTAAACCAAAAATGAGACTGTGTACCCTGGACATAATCTTGTTGACGAAGATGAGCATGATGATCCTTTTGCACTCGGTTGAAATAAAAGCTGTCTCAGGAAATTCAGTTTTGTTGGATTCCAAAAACATCCTCAGCAAGTGTGTGTAGTATCTGAAGTGTCTCAACGAGCTAAATTTAACCAACTGTTGATGTATATTCTCTGCAATAAATTTGTCAAAACTAACACAGACTGACTGACTAGACAGAAAACAAACCAACATGAAACCTAAGATGATTTCTACCACAAACTTGTCATTGTCTAACCCTAAAATTTGCCTTAGCAGGGAATAAGCCCACTGGACTTCGACAATCATAATGCTTATACTGGCAGGTAACGACAGACTCTATGAATGATATTTAGGCTTGACTATGGTATGCATAAACAAGGTTTTAACTTCGGGCGGACACCCTCTATAAATTGTGATCATTCTCTGTTCCTCGAAGGGCTCTGGCACCGTGGGGGAGGTGTTCAGTACACCAAGAGCATGCTAGAGTGATGGACTGTCTACTTTACACAGAACTTCAGATCCTAATTTATTTAAAATGAATCTTTTTCCCTGAGAGTATCGCTCTTCACACTGGCTTACAAATTCGGGGAATGGAAAGACCGTTTCTATGACGTAAGGGATGATGGAGGCCTGAGCCACTTCGAGGAAAGGTATGTGCTTTCCAACATTGTCCAACATATTTGATCTAGACACGGATACAGGTGAGACTGTTATCTCTGTGTCGAAAACGTCAAAATCTCTGTCAATTAGGGATTCCTCCTTGGAGGATATCTCTTGTTCATTCACGGATGAAATGACAGGACTGGTACCATGGTTAAGAATACCTGTCAAGAGGTGAAGAATGTGAGTCTGGTTTGGTTCTGAGCTTTGAAATTTGATTGGAAGCTTCGCGCCAAGTTTTCGAATGTTTGAAGGCATCGAACTATCATAGAATAATGGTGGGGGGTTCCCCCTTTTATAGATATCTATTGGAGTCGGGGTTTGGAGAAAATGGTTTCAAGTGAATTGCCTTTCACTCCGATGTGCCTCTGAGGGTGCCACATGTCCACGATTTAAACCATGGTAGTTTTCCTCGACCCACTCTCTATCGATTAATATCCGTGCTATTTCAATTCCGGATATAAACTTTAGCCGTTGATCCAGGCAACTTATCTATGGTCCACATTTTCCTGGCAGCTTTGGCATCGGGGGTTTGGAGGAAGTGGTATTTTTCAGACTTCTTTTTCCCTCGATGTATCTCTATGGGCGCCATGCGTCCCGTAATGAAACCACTACTATTTTCCCTGGCCTGCCCTCGATCGCTTAACCTCTGCGTTAGTTAAATCTTCGATACACGCCTCGTTCGTTGATTCGGGCCGCTTTCAGGATCAACGATATCAACGGTCCACCGAGTTTTTCTCTTTGCACCTCTGCCATTTTGTCCGTATGTCGCCAGATATAGTGGGGCCTTTTGATCTATCATATCTCTGTGGTGATATAATCCTTCACTAAGTTTTTTAATCTTGGATACCATCCATAAAATATTATGGTGATAACATTGGTTCTAACTGGGGATGCTATCCTCCTTGTGAGGTAGCAAAGAACTGTAGATTAAGTGCCTACCCATTGGGCTGTAATCTCATGTGTGCGATTTGAATCCTTTTACCCTTATTCAGAAACTCCAAACCTACTTAACGCAGCTTAGGGCCTTCACCTCAGGCTTTAACCATGCTGTTTTTATTTCGTCTTTTATATGTGAAGAAAAAATACAAAACGGGTATGTACAATGAATGGTGGGGTGACGATTCTTCAAACAACCTAATGCTTGAGGAAAATTCCATTCACATTCCCTCCTCTGACAAGTTTTCCATCACTTTCTTCCAACAAATAAGCATTGCTCCCATGGTAAGTTGTAATTTTGAACGGTCCCAACCATAGGTGGTCAAATTTCCCATGTTTACCTTTATCTTCATTCTTGGTGTCCCATCTCAGCACCCAGTCTCTAGGATGGAAGTCATCTGCTTTGGTACGTCTGTTGAAAGATTCTTTGATCTTGTCTTGACGTAACTGGGCATTATTGAAGGCCCTTTCTCTGGTCTACTATACGCTGATGAGTTCATCCTCCCTTCTGCAACCAACATTCGTTTCCACTTCTTGCTCCTGTAACAACTTCATCACTGACAATCCCAATGCAGTAGGAAAAATAACTTCTGTACCATAAATGATCTAGAAAGGAGATGTGGCAATAGATCTCTTCAGGGATATCCTGTCAGTTCATAGTGCATGAATGGGCTTTTTGTGCCATGCTTTTTTATTTTCTTGCAACAATTTTTTGACGATCGTGACCAAGATTTTGTTTGAAGACTCGACTAGTCCATTTCCTTGAGGGTAGTATGACGTAGAATGGCCAAGGGTAATATTGTAATCATTGCAGAACTTTTCCAACTTTTTAGATTTGAAGGCCGCCACATTGTCTGTTATAATCTTGACCGGGCATCCAAATCTAGACAAGATATTGTCTTATAGGAATCAAATGATAACATCATCCATGGCTTGTCTGGTAGGAACAACCTCAATCCACTTAGTAAAATAATCCGTTGCAGTTAGGATCCATTTGTGTTGAGCCGAGGACTATGGGTGTATTTATCCTATAAAATCTAAGCCCCATTATCTGAAAGGAGCTTCTACTGAAATGGGTTTCAACGATAGAGACTGCAATTTTCCTTTCCCATCGAAGATTTGACATTCGTGGCACTTTGACACTTCTTTGTAAACATCGGGGAAAATACTTGGCCAGTAGAAACCGACTCACAAATTTTGTCTACAGTCGTCTTCCAATAATGGTGGCCTCCACAGTCGCCTTTGTGGAACTCTCTGATGGTCTTTTCTACTTCTTCTTCTATCAAACAACTCAATAAAATTCCTTCCGGGTCTTTCCAGTACAGTAATTCATTTACTATACAAAATTTTGCGGCTTTCAGTTTTAGGAATCTAGTCTTTGTTTTGCTATACTCAAGTGGATCTTGTAGATTGTTTAACACAAAAATAATATCTGCATACCATGTAGAGTCAAGAAATATCCGAGACACTTGTGGAGTCACCTTTTCTTGATTGGCCATATTCCCTGATACACCTTCAGTGAAATTTATTCCCAGGAGTTCACAGTTTGTTTTCTCCATCAGTCTAGCAAGTCATTTTCCTTTGATCAATTTCGTGGGTTTGATTTCAAGGTCATACTCCAATAGCACTGCAATCCATTTTCCTCTCTTTTCTTCAGGATCAGGCTGTGTCAAGATGTCTTTTACTGAGCTGTTTGGGACATAAGCAGTGGTATGTGAATGTAGAATATAAACCCTGAATTCCTTCAATGCTTTGACCAAATCATACGCCTGCTTCTCCATGATGTCGTATTTCAGAGGATCATCTCTCAATGTCTTACTATAGTATGATATGGGTTTCTCGAATTTCTGGTCATCCTTCTGAAGTAATACTCCTGCAATCGTATGATCAGAAGCGAAAGAGAATAGTATGAAATCTTTCTCAAAATTTGGATTGGCTAGCAGAGGAGCCTTTGTTAATGCTAACTTGATGTCTTCAAAGGATTTTCTAGCCTCAGGGGCCCACTTGATTTCACTTCCCTTCTTTAACATGTTGGTGATATGTTTTATGATTTTAGCGAAATTAGGAATGAATCTCCTTAGAAAATTTACCTTGCCCGGGAAAGATTGTACCTCCTTTTTGCTTCTAGGTATGCCAATATTCAAGATGCCCTCCACTCTGTTAGGGTCTACCTTTATCCCTTCCTTCGAAATAATATGCCCTAAGAGTTTTCCCTCTTCCATGGAAAAAATTGACTTTTTCGGATTCAAGGATATGCCAAACTTTTTGCACTTTTCGAATGCCCTCCTGAGATGCTTGATGTGTTATTTGTATGAGGAAGAATAGACCGTAATTCCATCTAGATATATAAAAATTAATTTAGCCTTTTCATTTGCAAAGGCTATATCCATGGCCCTCCGAAATGTTTCCCTTGCATTCATGAGTCCAAATGGAATTTTAGCATACATAAATGTTCCCCAAGGTGTGGTGAATGCTATATTTTCTTGGTCGTTAGGATGTACCATGACCTGATTGTATCTCGAGAAACCATCTAACATTGACATCCTTTGGGAGCCTACTACCTTCTATAAAATGTGATTCATTTTAGGTAATGGGTACTTTATTTAGGTTCCTGAAGTCAACACACAACTTGATTTCTTCGCCCTTTTTTCTAACCTGTACTAGATTGGCTACCCATTTGAAAAATCTTAGGGACACTATGATCTTTGCTTAAAACAATTTTTTCACTTCTTTCTCTATCAATGGTAACAACAAAGGATTTATTCTCCTAATTTTTGTTTGAATGGCTTGTGGTCTTCTTTAATTGGGATAACATGCTAGATTATACTGGTATCATAGACTTTTAGATCATCGTAGCTCCAAGCAAAAACATCAGGGAATTCTTTCATTAATTTGACATACCTTTCTCTGATTTCAGGGTTGAGCTTCCTGGACAGTTTCACGATCTTTGGGTCTTTTGGAGTTCCAATATTGCAATATTCTACGTCCCCTTCATTTACTGTGATATTCAGACTTCTGGCTAGGTCATTGTTATCAAAAAGTTTCTCTAATGGCACCAGACCCTTGGGGATGATATTACTCTTTAGATACACGATATCTCTACCAACGATCTGATTGTCGAAATATCCTTCTTTTGTGAAAGCGGTTGCATATACCTCATCGTTGCAATGTTCATCGTCAATATTCAAATTCTTGAACTTGTTCTCCATTTTTAGGAAGCTTTCTATCTAGTTGTGATTTTCGAAAACCTGCATATTGTCTGGTACTGCTGGCCTGTACTTTACCTCTACCTTGTAACTTTTCTCAGGGAATATATGGACCCTAAAAACTGTTGCGGAAGTGGATAGAGCGCCAGTAATCTAATTCTGCTCCCTTGGGATGGCCGATAAATTTCATTCTTCAAATTTCTCTAGGAGCTCTAGCACCAGATTCCTATAAGCTCTCAATCTGGGCTGTTTTGCTTGGTAGATGCCCTTGATTTGATTTATAATTAACTCAGAATCTCCATGCACAACAATTCTTTTGGCACCTAGTTCTTTTAAAATTTTCAATCCCAATATCAACGCTTCATATTCGACCATGTTATTAGTGCACTCAAAAACAAGTTTGTAGGAACACAATTTCGCATCTCCTTCAGGATGGTTGATCCATACACCAGCTCCAGATCCTTCTCTAAAGGCAGTTCCATCGAAATTCATCTTCCATAACTAGTCTTCTGCGTTATCTTGTGGCTCTGAAAGTTCTTCCATTCACCCTTTAAGCTCATACTTGTCTGCTAAAACGACTTCTGTTTCTTCTTCATCAGAGCACAGGTCATTGAAGAAGATGGAAGATCCTAATTTAGTCTCCACTGAATATATAGGATGATTGCTAGGTTGTGATTTATTCCTGACCATATATTTAAGAAAAACCTCCCTGTACAATCTTCTGTCCTTACCAAAGACAGGAATAGTAGCATAATACATGTCCATCTGTAGGGTTCCCTTTAATTTTGTAGCTCATGATCTGGACAACAACATACCAAATTTTGGAGGAATATCAGCAACCACTATGTCCATCACCATGTTTTTTGTTGGAATTTGTGCCAAAGAAACGACCATGTCTTTGATCATGCCAAGGAATTTTACTTTTCTTGAATCGAAGGAGAACAGATCTTTGTAAGAACTGATGACCTCAAGACCTAATTGGTCCGTGACTACATTTGGCATCAGGTTGTGTGATGCTCCAAAATCCAACATAGCGTTGTGTAGAGTCATGTCATGGATTTTCAAACTGACATAAAAGGGAGGGACTTCTTCGTTTTCACTACCTTCTTCCACTCTTGGCCCGAATAGGATAGCTGAGTGATGATATTGTATGTTTAGGGTATCATAAGTTTGTCCCATTTTAAGAATCTTGATGATCTGGTTTCTATATTCGCTGTTCCCGATCAATTCATTAAACGATACCAAAATCTTTATCTTATCCATTTCACTCTCGAAATCAAAAGATGATGGGGTTCTTTCTACCTCTTTGGTGACCATTTATCTTCTTGTCAATATTTTCTTTTGAGGTTCTTCTTTCTTCTTTCCCTTTTCCATGGTATCTTTTGCAACAACATCTTTCACAGTGGAGTCCTTCACAATTGAATCTTTTGCAGTAGAATCTTTCTTGGTTTGGCTAGAAGAAGGCACATTGTTTTGAGCTTCTTTGGAGAGATTCCCCTTTGGAGGATTACCTTTGGGAGGATTTGGGGGTTCTTTTTGATTTCGGAGGTTATATTGCCTTTGGAATTGCATGATGGTGTTTTGTAGTCCGGTCTCATAATCTTATTTTTCCATTGATACCCTTTCCTCATCATCTTGCAGAAATATTTCATTTGCGTCTACGAACTGGTCATGTTCTTCTTTGGTAAAAAATATCTATGTTTATTTATCATCACAACAGTTCATGTTATCTTCAAAATATTCACCATAACCTTCATCTACATAATTATTTTAAAAGGGAGGCCTGATTTGTTGTTCTCCTTGGTTCCCTTGGTTTCCCTAATTTACTTGGTTTCCTTGATTCGCCCGGTTTCCCAAATTTGCTGGATCTGCTTGATTTGCTTGGTTTGCTTGATTTCCCTGATTTATTTACCTAATCTGTGGAATAGCCAGTCTTCATGGATTTCTGGGTGGAGCATCTGCCTGATCTCTGGGGTTGGGCCGATTGCCTAGGGGCATTCTTTGCATCATCCGCTCCATGTTTCTCATCATTTATTCGAATATGTCCTCTGATGTTTGAGATGTTGAAGGCTGTGCTTTGTCTTGAGTTCTGTTTGCGTCTCTACTAGAAAAAA
>JASDQU010102428.1:290473-314888 GCA_032191745.1 Picea mariana
TTACTTCATCAGGAATGTAATTATACACCTTCATGAATCTAGCTGAAAACTCCTATACTATCTCATTGGGTGATATCTTCATATTGTTGTACTGGGTCAACAACTGAAGGGGGATTTTCTTGTCTCCCCACTTTGCGAGGAAGCTTGTCTCAAAGACTTCAAAATTTAGAATACTTCCCGCCGGAAGGGCTCTGAACCACTTCCTCATGTCTCTGGCAAGGCTTTGAGTAAACAGTCTCATTTTCACATCTTCGTAGTCTACTTCTTCCAAGTGTACAAAATCATTAAACCGGTCTAAATGTTTTTGAGCTGATATGTTACCTTCGAAATCATATAGTTTAATCCTTATATTTTAATCTTGAGGCAAGTCATGTAGTTGAGCGGGCAGTATGAGGGGTGAAAATCTGGCCGCCATAGCCACTATGAGGGGTCGGAGTGGACGTTGGTTCTGAGCAGGGGTCACTACAGGCTTAACAGATGCGGCTAAAACCAGATATTGAAATCCCTTCTCGTCAAAGATAGTCTCGCCTAGACAAGATTCAGACTTAGTTATGAATAAGGATTGTTCAAATTTCATGTCAAACTCAAGGTCTTCGATGCTAGTTGCTCTGTCTCTAGGCAAGGGCATATATCGGTATGGACACAATGCTAGGGTTACCGACATTTCTTTTCTTCTGCGTACGAGATTTTTAGGGTCAGACACAGGGATTGCAGCTTCTGGGTCTGGATTTTTTTTGGTGTGAACTTTCTTAGGAGCCAACACTTCTATCTCACAAGGTGTGGTGCAACTGGTCACTGAATAACAGAGTCACCAGGGTAAAAATAATCTCAACCAATAAGGTATTTAATCCACTGTCACCCTCAGGGATCAACCGAAGGTTTACGTCATTTTCCCAGGGAATATTTTTTCAATTTTGTCCCCGACAACGACACCAGAATGTTAGCACTCTGTAAATTTTTTCTGGCTAGATAGACAAATGACAGAGGTAACTGTTTCAACTAGATTTAGAGCTGAGACACTAGCCTGGTCAACTCAGAGGGGTCTCTCTCATGTCACTGGGTATATCTATGGGAATCAGTGGCTAGATTTGGTTTGTTTGGTGGTTTTTATAAAGTTGTTGGCAAAGAAGGGAAGAAACACAATGGGCCATGGAGTCAAAATTCTGAAAGTGAACGGAAACAATGCATCGACTGATAGAACTCTCTAGAGGACAAAGGATAAATGAGGTAATGAATCTGAGTTATTCTTAAATTTAAAAAGAGTGTAGGAAGATAAAGAGAACAAATAACTACATCAAAGCATCACTGAAATGAATTCTAAATAAGTTAAGAAGACAATCACATAGTTTAAATTACTTAAGCCAAGAGCGTCACAAGACAAATTCTGGGCCTTTAAAATCTCCAATTTAAACAAAAGAAAATGTAAATGAAATGACAGGTTACAAGAAATACATACGATGAAGGGAAACAAAGCTCATATCACCACCCGTTAGAATATTTTCATAGAGACTTCAAAATCTTCTACATTTATATTCAATTCAGATTCAAAAAAATTACAAATAGAGTTCGATACAACCAAAAGGTGATCTTGCACTTATGCCAACATTAATCAATTCAATTTTCTTAGTGCTTATACAATTCGATTAAAAACAATTGAAACTGAAAGGTTTCATCTTCCGTAACAGTTTTGATTGACAGTTTCGATATACGAAACGATTTACAATAATTAGCAAAAATAAAAAATTTCAAAATCATGAACAATTTCTCTAACTATCCGACTTCTTCTGCGCCATCTGTCTAGCTCTAATCTCTTGCCGGATCTGCAAAAATGGTGACACCTGGAGATCATCTATTGGTTTCGGGGACGTTGCACTTTGTCTTACCCAACCACACGATTTATTTCCATTGTGAATCAGAGGGGATTCCGTAATCCATCATCTTCTTAATTAGAATCTCTAAGTCAATGCATGTAGCATAGGGCATGGTTGGCATGCTGACCTTCACTGTTTTAAACTTGTTTAAGATTTTGAAATCTGTAGCCAAATGCTCCACTAGACTCAGACCTTTCAGAATTTCTTCCATATCCTCGAACTTAGAATGGTCCATTCTGCATTGCATGAGGAGAGAGTGATAGTCTTATTGATTGTATAACGAGCCTTTACCGTCCCAAAATGAAGGAAGACCCTTGACGAACAAATATTTAAAAGCGTCTTTAAACTCCTGTATACTGTGTTCCATTTTCATAGCTTTGTTCCAGACTGATCCAAGTAAGTTATGATTAGCAATGATCCTCCTAGATGAAATTATCAACGTGGTCCTATCTTTCAAACCAATGGTTTGAAGTTCAATAATTGGTACAACATTCAGTAAATCAATAGAGTTTTGGGCCCACTCCAAGGGATTCTTCGCTAATACTTCATTAATGACAACCCATTTGTTCTGAGCTGTAGAAACCATGTTATCTTTGTCATTGATAAAATTAAGATAAGTTCTGAATTTAGCAACCTCCACAACAATAGCATCCCAAATTACATGTTTGGCTCCCTGCAATAACGTCTTTCCCTTTAACTTGTTTTTTTTTCTTATTCACTCTCTCTTACAAATCTTGATTTTCTCTATGGAGTAGAGCTATCTCTTCATCCTTTACTTTCATTTACTGCTTTAGCTTTTCCATGTTCTTTTTGAGATTCTCGATCTCGCTTGTTTTTAAGCTTACCTGGGACTTAGCTTGGACCAACCCCTCAGTGCTTGATCCAACCTTTGTATTTGTAGGTATAATGACTGCCATGTCTGATGTTGCTGCATGTGTCAGTGACCAATGCTCTTTCTCTTTATCCAATTGCATCAGTTTAGCCTTGTAATCGAGTGCCTCTTGTATGAATATTTATTTCTCCTGTTTCAATGCAGCCAATTCTGCTGTCTGCGGATGATCCGTAGGTGCCATCTTCAACCTTTTCTTTAGACTTTGGATCATCTTGTCCTTTTCATCCAAAGAGAATTTCAACCCCTGGGGACCTTCATAATCTAGTCTTTTCACCTGTGTCATCCAGGCTTTGCTGGACACTTTTTCCTATTTCATTTGTCCATATAGTTTTGATGCGTATGTTGTCAACCTTGCAACCTTTAGTACCAAGCTCATATAATCAGAATATAACATGTCACTGACATTCCTATGAAATTTTACTTTGTCGGGGGAAACCATGTTTTCATAGTGCATTTTGATCTCAGAGACTTTATCATCATCAACCACTGCAATGTTAAATGTCTTTTTCTCCACATTCCTGACTGAGAGTAAGGAAGCCTTGTGTTGAGAAGTCCTTTCTACTTCAGGTAAAATATCTCTTATTTCACTATTCACCATACTTCCTTTCATAGCATACTGATTTATCAAATCTCCCTTGGACTGATACACTGCCCCAGATGTCTGGCCAAATATGTACTTCCTGCTGCTGAAGACCTTCGTGCTGCTTTCGCTTTGTGGCCTGCTTTCTATATTGGTTTCTTCGTTCTTGGCTATAGCCTCTACCATTTCCATGCATGTTTTCCCTTTGAGCTCTTATTTTTTCAGGTCAGTTACCTGAGATGATGATGTGATTTTCATCCTTTTGAGAGTATCTTGCTGGCCACTGGTATCTAGTGCTTATGAACTGCTCCTCTTATTGTAAACTCTCATTTTAGGAGGTTTGATAACCAACTTAGGGGAAGGTTTCTGTGCTGGACTCGGTTGAGGAGCTGGTAATCGGAAAAACTGGTAAAAGATAAGGTCCTTCCTGGTATCCATATACCAAATCACAGTAGATTGTTTGAACAACACCCAATTTCCTACCATGTTCTTTGGATTTGGCTGTAGTGAGATTTTCATCTTTTCCAGAACTCTCGGTAGATCTAAACCAAAAATGAGACTGTGTACCCTTGACATAATCTTGTTGATGAAGATGAGCATGGTGATCCTTTTGCACTCGGTTGAAATAAAATTTGTCTCAGGAAATTCAGTTTTGTTGGATTCCAGAAACATCCTCAACAAGTGTGTGTAGTATCTGAAGTGTCTCAATGAGCTAAAGTTAACCAGCTGTTGATGTATATTCTCTGCAATAAATTCGTCAAAACTAACACAGACTGACTGACCAGATAGAAAACAAACCAACATGAAACCTAACATGACTTCTACCACAAACTTGTCATTGTCTAACCCTAAAATTAGACATAGCAGGGAACAAGCCCACTGTAATTCGACAATCATAATGCTTATACTGACAGGTAACGACAGACTCTATGAATGATATTCATGCTTGAATATGGTTTGTAGAAACAAGGTTTTAACTTCGGGCGAACACCCTCTATAAATTGTGATCATTCTCTGTTCCTCGAAGGGATTTGGCACTATGGGGGAGGCGTCTGGTACACCAAGAGCATGCCAAAGTGATGGAATGTCCACTTTACACAGAACTTCAGATCCTAATTTATTTAAAATGACTCTTTCTCCCTGAGAGTATCGCTCTGCACACCGGCTTATAAATTCAGAGAATGGAAAGACCGTTTCTATGATGTAAGGGATGATGGAAGCCTGAGCCTCTTTGAGGAAAGGTATGTGATTTCCAACATTGTCCAAAATATTCTATATAGACACGGATACAGGTGAGACTATTATATTTGTGTCGAAAACGTGAAAATCTCTATCAATTAGGGCTTCCTCCCTAGAGGATATCTCTTGTTCATTCACAGATAAAATGACAGGACTRACAACCATGGTGAAGAATACCTATCAAGCRACGAAGAACGCAAGTCTGGTTCGGTTCTGAGCTTTGAAATTTGATTGGAAGCTTCGTGCCAAGTTTTCGAACGTTCGAAGGCTTCGAACTATCATAGAATAATGCCGGGGGGTTCCCCCTTTTATAGGTATCTATTGGCATCGGGGTTTGGAGAACATGGTTTCAAGTGAACTGCCTTCCACTCCAATGTGCCTTTGAGGGCGCCATCCGTCCATGCTTTAAACCATGCTAGTTTTCCCCAGCCCACCCTTTATCGATTAATCTTCGTGCTGTTTCAACCGCTGATATAAACTTCAGCCGTTGATTTGTGCTGCTTCAGGATCTATGGTCCACATTTTCCTGGAAGCTTTGGCATCGGGGGTTTGGAGGAAGTGGTATTAGTCAGAATACTTTTCCCCCCGATGTATCTCTACAGGCGCCACACATCCCGCAATGAAACTGCTACTGTTTTCCCCTGCCTGCCCTCGATTGCTTAACCTCCACGTTAGTTAAATCTACGATATGTGCCTCGACCGCTTTTAGGATGGATGGTCCACTGAGTTTTTCTCTTTTCACCTTCGCCATTTTGTCTGTATGTTTCCAGATATAGCGAGGCCTTTTGATCTATCATATCTTTGTGGTGATATAATCCTTCGCTAAGATTTTTAAGCTTGGATACCATCCAGAAAATATTATGGTGATAACACAACCATAACCAAATCATATCAGCTGTGATCCATCTCTATGTTATTTCTTAATCACTTTAATACAAAGTTTTAATTTAATTTGAAGAGCAGGGTGTGCAAAATGAATCTGGGATTGTGAGGGGATTTGTATTGAGCGAAAAAGTGAGAAAATGACAGGGAATTTGATGGATACTGTTCATAAAATAAATTAAATAAATCAACAATCATAACTCTGTTCAAAATCAATCCAAAAAACACCAACATTCACTGTTCCTCAATTGTAACAGAACCACTTGCTGTTTCAATAATTAAATTCTCAAGAATTCCTTAATTTATAACAGTCTGTGCAATTATAACTTATGAAAACTTTTTCCATTCAATAATACTGTTTATTAAAATGTTGATCCCTTCTTCTTGAAAAATAATCAAAACATGCCCAACAATATACTCAACATCTATCCCTGGTAATCAATAATGCACCATGATAAACAATCAACATTCATTGTTTTCCTATCATCAATCAGGTCTAATTTAAATGTACACAGGTGTCTTTCAAAAAACATGGACATACTTAAAAGCATGCCCGATCATACACATGTCTTCATCATATCAATCGAAAAAATCTTGAAATGATAACAACAATCAACCCAAACATAAACCCTGAGCTTGATCTCACATATAACTTCTTTTTAAAACAATTTGTAGTCTGCACGATAATGCAAACTTGTTTTTAACTTGCCAGAACCCTGATCCATCTCTATGTTATTTCTTAATCACTGTAATACAAAGTTTTAATTTAATTTTAAGAATAGGGCGTGCAAAATGAATCTGGGATTGTGAGGGGATTTGTATTGAGCGAAAATTGAGAAAATGACAGGGAATTTGATGGATAATGTTCATAAAATAAATTAAATAAATCAACAATCATAACTCTGTTAAAAAACAATCCAAAAAACACCAACATTCACTGTTCCTCAATTGTAACAGAACCACTTGTTGTTTCAATAATTAAATTTCCAAGAATTCCTTAATTTATAATAGTCTGTGCAATTATAACTTTTAAATTTTTTTTCCATTCAATAATACTGTTTATTAAAACGCTGATCCCTTCTTCTTAAAAAATAATCAAAACACGCCCAACAATATGATCAACATCTATCCCTGATAATCAATAATGCACCACGATAAACATTCAACATTGACTGTTCTCCTATCATCAATTAGGTCCAATTTAAATGTACACATGTGTCTTTCAAAAAACGTGGACAGACCTAAAAGCATGCCCGATCCTACACATGTCTTCATCATATCAATCGACAAAATATTGAAATGATAACAACAATCAACCCAAACATAAACCCTGAGCTTGATCTCATATATAACTTCTTTTTAAAACAATTGGTAGTTTGCACGATAACGCATACATCTTTTTAACTTGCCAGAACCCTGATCCATCTCTGTGTTATTTCTTAATCACTTTAATACAAAGTTTTAATTTAATTTTAAGAACATGGCGTGCAAAATGAATCTGGGATTGTGAGGGGATTTGTATTGAGCGAAAAAGTGAGAAAATGACAGGCAATTTGATGGATACTGTTCATAAAATAAATTAAATAAATCAACAATCATAACTCTGTTCAAAATCAATCCAGAAAATACCAACATTCATTGTTCCTCAATTGTAACTGAACCACTTGCTGTTTCAATAATTAAATTTCCAAGAATTCCTTAATTTATAACAGTCTGTGAAATTATAACTTATACTTTTTTTTTTCTATTCAATAATACTGTTTATTAAAACACTGATTCTTTCTTCTTAAAAAATAATCAAAACATGCCCAAAAATATGCTCAACATCTATCCTTGATAATCAATAATGCACCACGATAAACAATCAACATTCATTGTTTTCCTATCATCAATCGGGTCCAATTTAAATGTACACAAGTGTCTTTCAAAAAACGTGGACAAACTTAAAAGCATGCTTGATCATACACATGTCTTCATCATATCAATCGACAAAATCTTGAAGTGATAACAACAATCAACCCAAACATAAACCCTGAGCTTGATCTCATATATAAATTCCTTTTAAAACAATTGGTAGTCTGCACGATAACGCATACATATTTTTAACTTGCCAAAAACCTGATCAAGCTTAGTGAAATTCACACAGGTGTCTTCTTATGCAATCAAGACCACGTTGGATAAAACACAATGAAAAAAACCATAACGAATAGGAAGACAACCCTCGATTGTATGTAACCGGTTGTTTTCAATCTTATTTGTTCAAACAATTTTATCATAGAAGAACCAGATAGAGACTCGACGAGAGAGCATGTGTCTTTCAAGACTTCCATAACCATTTAACTGATAACGAATACTTGACAACCCCAGAAGGTGCCTGAGGAGAGCAAAGACAAGTCAGAGTCCAAATCGGGCTTTGTCAAAATCAAATGCAGGGAGGCAACAAGAGCCTGTTTATCTCTTTTTTTTAAAACAAAACACAGAGAGATGACGGTCTTTCGAGACTTATATCAATCACATGCCAAAATACATTTTGAAAAGACACGACAGTGAGCCATACAGTCCTTACTTATTACTCCAAGTCCAAGCAATGAAACTAATATTTAACACCTAAGGAGAGAAGAGACAATAAGAGTAAAATAACCCAGTGCACATAGATGCCTCTAATACTTGCAGAGAAGGGAAGAGGGTTATCTTAACAATGGCGGTTATTTAAAAAACACAAAGATATGACATCTCTTTCCAATACCTGAAGAGCCAAACAAATTTCGAAAACAATTGACAGTGAGTCCACATACATCATTACAACGTGAATGATATGAGTGGTGTGGAGAAACCCTTCGCATTTGACATCCATTAAACACACATGCCTGCATTAATATTCGTGCGACCAAGATTGGACTTTTGGAAAGCTTTCAACGGAAAGACAATCAGGAATGAGCTATTAACAACAGTTTGGGGTTAGATAAAATAACACACTACTGTTGGAAATTTCTCTGCAACTGGGTAAGGATGACCATAACAACCAAGAGAGAAACAAGTTAACAAATAATGATACACAGAACAAAAACCCTCAATCATCAAACCCAGAGCCTTATTTCACCACTGTCACTTATTATTCCAGAGAGACCCATCAAAAACTACACTTACCGAGCAAACAACCAACACACAACTTAATAATACCCATTATTTTGCTTGCAATTTCCAACATTTTACAGTCATCACAAAGAATCATAACACCACATTTACACACAGTAAAAAATCTCAAGAACACACAAAATCCAAGCATCACCGAGCCACCATTTGGTTCATACAACAAAGAATACATCATGGATGGAGAAAAAAGAATCATACTTGTGGAAAAAATGCTTAAATGGTGAGTTGGCCGAGCTCTTCCTTCCAAAAACCTGAAAACGTAGAGCTTCACAACGAACAGAGCGAAAAATGCAACAATGGAACAATGCTAGGGTGACATGTGATAGGGAAGGTTTGGAGTGACATGCAGTAAAGGCACATCGCTTCCATCACCTGGCCCCATTCAATTCTGAGTACGAGACAACCCAATATGCATAACATCCACTAATGAATCAAACCATATAACAAATGCATAATCAATGCCAATCCATCGTAAGATATAAGACAATATCTATTGCATAATGCGCCACCCAAGCTATTTCATACGTTAACCCTTGCCATATCTCCACACAATAATCCATATCAACATTTCTATATGCGCCTCCATTTGATTTTAATAAAGTTTGCATAGTCCATTAACCAAACAAATAACATAACAACTAGATCTAACACTAGTATCCATTATTTTTTCATTCGAAATTCGCATATAGTCTTTTATTATAGCTCAAATACATAATTTATTCCCTTTTGTTTGAAATATAGAACCTTTCCATAATTTCCCTTTGTTCTTATCATGCTACCATTAAGTATTCCTTGCATGTATGTGGCTAAGTAATGAACATAAGAATTAGTAACAAGGTTATAACATAACAATAGTAAACAACATAATCCTCATACCCATAGAAACTGTTATGTGTCACAAATGATTACCAAAAGCATTCCACAATAATGCATTATCCACTTATTATCACGCCAAATGAAACCAAGACATCATCGTCAAAAAGGTAGGACTATGTAGGCAACATCAAAACAACAACAAAACATGTGTAATAGGTCTATCCTTGCGCCTCTAGTCTACAAGGGGTCCCACCTACTAGTATTATATTATTAGCATAGTTAAATAATAACGCTTTATCAATACTGTGTGGGAGGAATTCATCGTTACAATTTTAATCGTCAACACTGTGCTCATTAAATGAATGTCTCTATCACTAACTGTACTCTGTGGCAACCCGTGAAGTCCGAAGATCTCTCTGAAGAACAACTCTACCACCTGCACTACACTTTAGTCTGTGGGAATCGTGAAAAAGTGCACAAATTTGGTTAATCCGTCGACCACTACAAATATGCAGTCCTTACCCCAACCCTTAGGTAGGCCTGTAATGAATTCCATGGATATAATTTCCCATTTCTACTTCAGAATAGAGAGTGGATGAAGAAACCCTGCTGGGAGTGTCTGCTATGACTTGTTGTGCTGACAAGTCACACACTCGCTGATATGTCTCATCACATCCTTCTTGAGACCCTTCCAAGAGAATATCTCCTTGACTTGCCTGTATGTCTTGAAGAAGCCTTGATGGCCCACTAAAGGTAAGTCATGTTTTGCTGCCAAGATCTTTTTTTTGAGACTAAATATGAGAAAAAGGTAGACTCGGTCTTTATAGAAGATGACCTCAACTATGACTCTATACTTGTCGTCCTGTACCTGTTAGACCAATAAATCACATGCAAACTTATTCTTGGAATACTCTATTAACAAGTGTGATTTCCAATCTGTTGAGATATCCATCTCGATGGTGTGATCAAACCCTCTGTTTGGGGGTCTCCCTCGCAACATCGGACCCAAAAAATCCTCATGCTGACTCAACAAAGCCCTGATCTTTTCTTGATACTGTTGGCGACCGTATGAATCCCTCCACGTGGTGATCACACACTTTGCTGCATATGCTACTCTCCCATGCATGAAGATCCTCTCCATCCTCTTTACTGACACTGTCTTGGGTGTCCCTGTCGACATACCCCTTAGTACAATATTCTTCCCCTCAATGCCTCTGAATATCATCTCAAGTGTTTGGTAATTGGTATAAATATTCCCAAGGTGATCAACCATTGGACTCCCAAATACTACATATGTGTTAGAAAGGTCAACCACATAGAATTTATCCTTCACTGTGTAGTTGCCCATATGTACCTCTTAAGTCTAGAACTCGATCCAAACACTCTACGGTGTGACTATCAACAAATGCAACATCAAAACCCTCAAACTCTTCAGTTTTTAGTTCTCTCCTAGCTATCAATGCAACACCAATGAAATTGTGGGTTTCCCCACCATCTATCAAGGAAATGGCGTGCTATCACTGAATAGTCCCTCTGATCCTGAGTGTGTCATACCTAGGGACTCCAGAAAGGGTCTCTATGAATCCTCCCTTCACTGGTGCTCATCTTTTAGTCTTCCCACGAGGCTGTGCCCCTACCGGTGCCATTGGTCTCCTTGGAGTCCTCCTCCTCATGCAATGGCTCCTCTTCTGAGCTAGTGGAATCACTATCCTGTACTTGACTGCACTATTCCTCCTCATCATTGTCTACTGCAACCTCAATGTAGTGGATTTGTCCCTTGCCCATGCACCTATAGTTGAGGACCCATGGATCTTTGCAGTTGAAGCATAACTTATTCCTCATAAGCTCACGCCTCGTATCATCATCCAAATTCTCCTTACCCTTCCACTCTCTCTGGAATGGTTTCCTATCTCGGTCCTTCTGTGGCACAAAGGGTTAAATTGGATTTTTTTTTGGTTTTCGACATCGAGTTTGCTAGATCTCTAGTGTGTAGGATGGGATCTTGTAGTGTGTGAGGTCTGTAGGCCTTTACCCATCTTCTCAAGGGTTCTGTGAGACCCTATCTGAAAAACATGATCAATCTGGTCTCTAAAATGTCTGTCACTGTCACAACTATTCTCTGAAACTTTCTAATAAATGCATCAGGTGTACCCATTTTTCTAAACTAGGTTAAATCCCTGAAGTGGATCTCTGGATCCCTCATGTCAAACCTATCCATAAGTCTCTCCGTGAACTCCTTGTATGAGATGATATGAATGTGATCCAATGTCACTAGTTGATGTTGCCACCACTTTTGGGCCTCTTCGTCCAAATGCAATGTAACAAAACTGATAGCTTCAATTTCTATCATCTGGTTGAGCTTGTAGCACGTGTCGAGTTTCTGTACCCAAGCTCTAATATTACATTTGGATGATCCATTGAAAGAGGGTATAGTGAGTTTCCCTATTTTTTGAATGAACTCCATGTTATGTCCCTTCTGCTGCTACTGTCCTCCCCTATGAGGATCTCTAGGACGGTTCCTGAGTCTAAGTCCGCAATAATATGCTAAAGTCATGTCATTATGGAAATCTGGCCCTAGGGCTGCATACTCTCTCCTATAATTAGCAATATCCTCTTCTTGTGTGGCCGGTCTCTGTGCTACTGGCTGCTGTGCTGTTGATGGAAGTGCCCTAAGAAAGCTAGGGAATAGTGGTCTAGGAATCCTACTCAATAATGTGTAGGTGCGAGTAGGTGAATGGGGTCTACTACCTGCCCTTGAGTTCCCCTGTGCTGCATGGAGGAAATTTTCTCCTAGAATGTTCCCTGTAGCCAATATATCTTCCATCTATGCCAAAGACTGAGTCATGGCCTGCTAACTGATCACTAAATTATTAATAACTTGCATGAAGGATGCTTCTGGGTCCATGGGTTCTTTTCCACTACCTTCTATCCTTTCATATATTTCTCCCATCCTCCTCTTTGCCTCACACTCTGCCCTTCTTTCTTATTCCTGCTATGCCTCTTCCTCTTCCTCTGAATTGTGAGTAAAGGGCGAATAATATGATCTTGGTCCTATGCTCTCTCTGTGCCTACTGTAAGTGAAAAATTCATCACCTATATGCTCACGACCCCATAGGTTCTCTGCTAAACTCATGGAAACTTTAGTCATAGGCTTGCAAGACTAAATCTATGATACCACTTGTAATATCCAAAATCTGTAGATCTGGATATTAAATCTCTACTGACCCTGTCTATCATATATCTGATACTCTTTGGGTGGTTGAATGGGTTGTTTAGGTTTCTGACTACGTTTGATAACTTGAATTTAACATGCACGGTGATTTTTCATGTGGTTTCAGGTGGAACAACTTGCTTAAGATATATTGAATAGTCAAGCAATTACAATAATGACATGCATGTACAAAACTTCACACATAGACTACATGCACGTAAAAATAACCAAACAATTCTTCAATTAGACCTTCAAATGACTAGATATATACTGGAAGACTACTAAAATCATGGAACAATACCTAGAAATAACATGCATCACTAGTGTTGATATTATGGTAGCCATAGGAGGTATTAACCTCCATGTGCAACCCTAACAAGAATAGAATATTCTAGGAAGTAAGAAGAAACCCTAAAGCATTGGAAATAAACCTAGAAGACAAGCTGACTAAAGGAAATATTTGATATTGACTGTTTAGCCTCTAGAATGAGAATTCAGCCCAGACAACTAAGGAGAAAAAATATCAATATAGGATGCCAGATCTCATTTGGTACACACAGCTCACACCTGCAAAAATTTAAGAGTGATGTAACATCCCGCTCTGGCGCACTGAGAAAACTTATTATTTGAGGACACTTGCTCGCAAGTGATCTGGACTTTTATGATGTTAGACCTTTTATACTTGATTATGATGCGATTGAAAGATGACTTGATGTGTTACTATTTGATGTCGACAGATGCTATTGACTCAGTTTTATTGAGTGTGCAGGGTTTTTGACCTTGAGGATGCAGAGGCATCAGTAGAATCCCCTTGGACTCCGGATTGAGTCAGGGAGTGTGCTTTTGGGTTGATATGTTTACTATGATGTTTCATTTGATTTGATGATTTGATGTTGACATTGCTGACATGATTGTTGATGATGTAGGCTGACGATAGCTTGACGACCAGACTCACATATGGAGTAAAGGGGCCACACACGATTTGCAAAGAGGTTGAAGGAGAGGGGTGGACAACAGCCCTGCCACCGCCTACTAGCACTCCCGTCGTGGCTCGAACTGTAGGTTAACGATTACCTAGTTCGAGAGGATCCACGATTCCATGAGGGAAGACTGCGACAGTCGCTCACAATGATTCTAAAGGGCGCGCAATAAGGCGGGGGCCTTATTCCTTAGAACTCTTAGTCTCCCACAAGTTCACCTGGTGGAGTATTGCCTCCAGGGGTTATAGATGTCTACCAATCAGTCCAGTTGGCGAGTGGCACCCTTGGAGCACGTGGTGCATCCTGAAGGGCACGTCGCACAAAAGAAACTCAGTTGGCGAGTGGCACCCTTGGAGCATGTGGTGCATCCTGAAGGGCACGTCGCACAAAAGAAATTCAAGAGGCGAGTGGCACCCTTGGAGCACGTGGTCCATCCTGAAGGGCACGTCGCAAGAATGTGGAGAAAGGAGTCAACCTAAATAGCCCTAAGACCTCAACACTTGAATAAATCCTTAAAACAATACCCCTAACCTGGCGTCGCCAATTCAGAATTTGAGCCCTATGTCAAAAAAAAAAAACATAATTCAAGAGTACACATTAAATATTCATTACCCCTATGATGATTTGCAACCTCCAGCTAATCCAAGGAGTTTCTTTCCTTAATTAAATACATAAAACAATTCCTCCGTTAATTGAATTCATAAAGTATTTCCTTACTTAATTGCGTACATAAGGCCTTTCCTCATTCCCAGTAATAAGCTTGATAATTCATCTTTTAGGAAGGTACTACTTCACCCTAACATGATAATCGAAGCTTAACCATCTCCTAATGACAATGCTAGGATATTCTAGCTCACAGTAGCTCTGCCATGCAAATAACATTAGAAATTTATTCCTTGCTAAGCTAGCTCTAACAATACAGGTGCTAATAATAATATTAAACAAACAAAAAAAAACCCACTTAAGCTAATTTGAGTCTTCATAAAGTTTGTAGGGTAAAATAAAGAGATTTAATAAATTAATTCATTTAGGGGGTTGTAAATTTGAAAAGGGGAAATTAATTTGTTAACTAAAGGGAGTTTAAAAGAAAATACATATATATATTATGAATTAAAAAAAATTAAAAAAAAAAAATAATAATATGAAAAGATGCTTAGTCGCAATCACCTTTTGAGTTTTCAAAAAAGGAAATAAAAAGAAATAAATAAATAAATAAAAGGGGGGAAAAACTTAAAAGAAATGGGATTTAGGGTTTTTGGGAAAAACCTAATGGGATAAGGTCAAAAAAGAGGATAAAGGAAAGGGATGGGGGAAAAGAAAGGGGATCTGCTATGAGGTATTGTTATGCTGTCAAAATTTCAACGGGACTGATTGCTTGTGAGAGTTGGGGTTTTCCCAGCTGACTTGAGTGGTAGCTCAGCCTTGGAGGCGAGCTGGGAAGCTAGGTACTGTCTGGATTGTGTGTAGCCCCTTTGCGGCTCGGGGGGCTGAGGGGGAAGGAGAGTACCCCTAGCGTTTGGCTGGGAGGTACCGATGAGTTCTTTACTGTCGGCAAGTGGGAGCATCAAGGAGCACACAGACAAACCTTCGGAGGAGGCGATAAGGCAAAGGTATGATTTGTATTTCAGTAGATTAGAATGCTTCACGACTTACCCAGGTTGATAAAATTTCCTACCTCCGTTATTGGCGTGACTATGAAACTTTTACGGCCGCTACTCACATTGTTAATAAGGTATTTACCGCTGTTTTTCTGTTTATAATTTTTTTTTTTATTTGTTCCTGATTGGGAAAATGGCGAACCACGTTGTGGCCATTTCATTCCTTGCCTTTCCTTCATAAAATGGTTCTGAAATTTAACCCAATACTGAATCTTCCTGTGTAGTAATTTTGAATGGGCAAACAATATGATGGATTGTTAATCTATGATGGATCATTAATATATGATGGATAAGGCGTTATAGCTTTTTATTTCATGTTATAAAAAGGTGTACTGGTGGGTTTAAAGTGCCAATATTGCAAATAAATTGATTGATTATCAAATATGGCATTTGCGTGACGCTGATTGCATTTGGATTTTCAAGAGGACTTAATGTACCACTCTCCTCAAAATCTAATATTTTTTTTTTTCAAATACCTTATACAGGTACCTTTTGTATTAATCCATTGGGCGTTGTACTTTTTCCGCGATATGAATTTAAATGGCAAGTCGCGTTCCATCTTGTATTTCTGGTGTTTTCATGGACTGTGGGCGTTCTGGATTTTGTGGGCACTCCTCCAATCGTTTGTGTGGGGTTTATTTTCACTGGGAGTTTCCCTCATTCGTTCTTGTGGGCATTCGTTTTACAAACCTCTGTCATTGTGTTTTATGCCTTAGCCGTCAGTGCGTTTTTATTCAGTGAGAGATGTATTTCAGAAGGAGCGTCTGTGTTTCAGTGGGAGTTTTTATTCTCAGCGTGCATTGCCGTTTTTATTCTCAGTGTGCGTTTGATCTGGGTGTTCATTCTTCAATTAAATGTATTCGGGCTTGGTTCCAGGTTTTATGCGATTTTCTTTTTCGTGGATTTGGTCTGTCGGCCCTTTTATTTAATCGACCCAATCGTCTTTCATGCTCCGGCGTAATGCCCAGGTGACTTATCCATAGTCGACGACTGCATACGTTGATGCTTGTTGGTGGGAGGTTCCATTCCCCGCCTGCGTGTCCCCAACAGCGTCTCCCCATGGTAGCTGCCTGGCTGCGCTCATGATTCCATCCTGGACTCAACAGGTGCCTGCAATGGATTCGTTTGACTCCTGTTCGTATCCGTGACTGAACCTTTATTTATTCTTAATTTATCTCCGTTTTTGGACTGAACCTTGTGTTATTTAATTTATTTCTGAACCTTATTTTAGGTTTAATTTATTTCCGTAATGGGTCTGTTCCTTCATTCTATTTTTAATTTAATTCAGAATGGGTCTCTTCAATCGTCCCAGTTATTAATTCAGCCATCGAAATTCGCGCACTGTCCTTAGGCCTTTTTAAATTGCATAAATGTTATGCCTAGTAATCCTATGGCGCACAGCCATGTAAATATTTGGGCGTGGAGAATGCGCGTCTTTCAGTTTGGTAATTCCTTGCATTCATGACAGTCAGAGCTTAACTCCTAGCTCCCTGTAGAACCACCTTAGTTCGTGATTCCTTTATGTTTAACAATTCCATCGTATAATTGGGCCTTGACCCAAGTTGTTATGGGCAGTGCTTAGTTTAGAATTATTTTGGTTTTAATTAAATTAGGGACAGCAACAATAACTGGAATGGCTTATACACTAAGACAATTGTTCTATTTGGAGTATCATTCTAATATGGGCTGATAATCGTTTTCAAGTAAACTAGTGTTTAGTTAAAGCAGAGATGTTAATGGTAGTGATAACGTGGCGGTAATGTGGCATGTTCTTATTTGTAATGGCAATTATAAAATCCAAACTTAAGCACTATGGAAATTACAACATTAAATTTTCTTAGGGAAAATTGGGCGGTAATGCGGCTTGTTCTTATTTTTATTGGCTTTTAAAATGTTGTCATGTTTAGATATTATCTTTTTAATTTTGTTATTTATACATACGCGCCTTTTAAAATTTGGTAATTTAAAACATTGTCATAATAATTAGTGTGATGATTTCAATAGCACCTTTTTAAACTGCGATGTTTATGGTTGTGTTTAATTAGGATATTAAACATCCTAGTTATGGTGTGATGATTTCATTAGGTCCTTTTTAAAACGGTGATGTTTATTGTTGTGTTTAAATTAGAATATTAATTAAAATATGCTGTTATTTTTATCTTGTCCTTAAAATGCTGTCATCTTTAGATATTAGCATTTTTAAATTAATGTTATTTTTATATATGTGGCTTCTAAAAATATTGGTATTTTAACCATGGTCATATTAACCAAGTGTTATTGTTATATAAGGAAATTTTTAACTATGATGTTTACTGCTATGTTTACACATGTTGGTAATTAAAAATGTGATGTTATTTTTATAGTGGGACCATAGGGAATGGTGTTGTCTTTTGGGTGGAAGGGTTACTAATTTATAATGTTACGAATAATGTAAATGGATACAGTAATCAATAATGTTGGTGACTGTAAATTATAATGTGAATGTGAAATGTAACGGTAACGCTATAGTTCACATTGTTTCTGAGATATGTAAGGGTGTTTGCGACATCGTATAGAGTTAAGTTTGGGTAGATAACTTACGAGAAGGAATGGCGTTGTTCTTATTGCTTTTTAAATGAAACTTCTGGTCTTAAATGACATTGGGTGGTGAGCTCCTCATGTTTATGGAATGTTCTATCTTGTAATGTCATTGTAAATCTTATGGTTGTAGCATATAAGAGGGATTTCAATCGTAAATCATGGCCGGCTATGTGATATAACCATAAGGTGTTTAATATTTCATGGCAGTGTTAATTGTAACCCTTATTGTCATTAATAAACATTTACGGTGTAATAACCTTGATTTAAGTACCATAGATGTTCCGAGTCTGTAATGAGGGTGTTGAGCCTTGTGGATAAAGTTGTACTTGGTTGATAAACCTTCCATGTGTGGGACTGTTGTCGGGTGGGATGTAGACACCCCCAGGTGGCCTTAGGAGATGTGTCTGTGTGGGTGAATTTTGTGTAAAGGATCCAGTGCCGTATCAAGAGTCTCAGGCCCTTTAAAGGCAGGGTTTCCACTCTTGCGACACACCTGAGGGGATTGCTAGTTTCTGCCTGAGCAGTCGGCCAGGAGCCTATCTGACCTTCTCTCTCTCTGGAGCAGAGAACTAAGATTAAACACCATGCTTTCCTGTGCAGATATAGTAAGACCTACTACTAGGGATTCTTCCCTCTGTGTCGTGCTGTGCCTAACCCAGTATGTCGTGAATGTTTGTGTAGTGCGCC
This sequence comes from Picea mariana, assembly GCA_032191745.1. NCBI lineage: Eukaryota > Viridiplantae > Streptophyta > Pinopsida > Pinales > Pinaceae > Picea > Picea mariana. The sequence goes on from JASDQU010102428.1 coordinate 309,023, forward strand.
TTATGTACTTGGTCGTTATTGTTGCAGCACTTGTGTGCGCCTTATGTCTTGGGTCGTTCATTGCTTGCAGCTACTTGTTGTGCGTCTTGTCTTCTTGTTTTGATTGTCGTGGTTGCGTCTTGTCAGTCGTCGGGTGGCGACGTAGAGTCCAGTGTGTATGTTTCCCCTCCTACATGCGCGCACACACCTTTAAAACAAAAATTTTTTTTTGCACCTGTTATCAACGTTGTTGTCAGATCAAGGAGGCTGTTACATATGGTATCAGAGTCGGTTCGACCCGCGACTTGGGGTTCACTATGGATTTCGTTGACATGAGTTGGTTTTATTATACTGTTGCTGATCGAGTTGATTGTGTGTGTGCAGGTAATCATGGTTAGAAGACGCCACGAAGGCAGACGACGGGGTGCTAGGGGAGGAGGCGAGACACCTCCAGCAGCATCCACGCCTGAGGGGTGTAACTGCCAGGGAGGCGAGGAGGTTCTCGGACAAGAACAGATAGCAGTGGGTGATGTTATTGGGATGATGAGATCCTTCCAGCGCATGTCCGAGGCTGTGATCAGCAGATTGGACCGAGATGAGGCCAGGGCGCCGACTCCCCCTGAGGGTCCGCCGCGCGCACCGGCCGTTACAGGTAGCATTCACTGTGAACTCGAGAAAGTAAAATTTCTCGAGTTCTTTGGTGCCCCAGATGGCGTCGCCACCGAGCCATGGTTGGAGAATATGGCGATGTGCTTCGCACTTCGCGACTATACCTCCAACATGAAGGTCTGCATGGCGGTGTTTCAACTAAAGGGGAGCGCTCTTCTATGGTGGAAGACGCTCCTGCCACAGCTGAACATGGCCGTGGAGGACGTGTCATGGGAACTGTTCAAGGAACGATTCCAAGAGAGGTACCTTTCAGAGGAATTCATTGAGCATCAGCTCAATGAGTTCAATGCGTTATGACAGGGAGGTCGTACGGTGCCCGAGTACGAGGCACGTTTTATGGAGCTGCTCCGGTATGCTCCGCACCTTAACACTGAGAAGCTCAAGGTCAACAGGTTCATGTTTGGCCTTAACGACAGTCTGCGTGAAAATGTTAGTATCTTGATGCCTCAAACCTTGCACGACGCTGTCCAAAAGGCCCTCATAGCAGAGGAGGAGCTTATCAGCGGGGGTCAGACCATGACTTCAGCGAGACCCACAGGGAAGATTTCATCTGGTGCGCCGCGGCATCAGACCCCAGCGAGACATACGCTGGGACATCGTGGCTTCTAGAGGGGATCCACTTTTGCTACGCCCCGACGACCGCCACCTCAGCAACGAACACCTTATCGAGGATCACATCACCAGCAGCAGCGTCGCCCGCATCAGCAGCAGTTTAGGCCTGTTCAGCAGAACAAACCAGGGTTTCAGGCTGGTGGGCAGTCATCTTCTACTTCGGGTACCAGGACTACTGGGCCGAAGAAGGGGTGTTGGACGTGTGGGGATCCACACTACCAGCGCAACTGTCCTGTGGAGAGGACCAGGACGTCTGGATCAGCCGGACCCGCTATCGTGGGAGATATGGGCAAGGCCCATTGGATACATGCAACGATGAAGAACCGCCAGGCAGAGCACCAGTCGACTGTGCTCGAGACGATAGGTACTGTCGCTGACCAGACCCTTAGTATTTTGATAGACCCAGGAGCTACTGAGAGTTTCATTTCTAGTGCAGCGCTAAAAAGGATTAAGGTAAAGGCAGTCGGACAAGATGAGTTTATCTTCGTGGAGATGGCTTCGGGAGCCAAACAAAAGGTTGGAGAAAAGGTTATGGGCTGTGCCCTTAACCTGGGAGAGTTTTTCACGAGAGTCAACTTGTACGTCACGATCTTAGAATCTTATGACGTCATGATTGATATGGATTGGTTGGAAACGCATGAGGCGATTCTCAACTGTAAGACAAAATGGTTGAGCTTGGTTGATGACGAAGGACAGAGATGTGTGATTGTAGGAAGGAACCAGGGAGTTTCCCTGTGGTTCGTCTCTTCCTTACAGTTACGAAAGAGTATGGGCAAGGGGTGAAAACTTTATGTGATCCTCGCGCTAAACGAGAAGGGAGTAGCGGAAGGTCTAGAACACCTTCCGGTGGTGAAGGAGTTTGCAGACGTCTTTCCATAGGAGTTGCCTGGGATGCCGCTGGAAAGGGAACTGGAGTTTACCATAGACCTGAAACTCTGAACAGAACCAATAGCAAGAACGCCTTATCGGATGTCGACCCCGGAGTTGCAAGAGTTGAAAATGAAACTGAAGGAGTTGTTGGACCTGGGACTGATACGTCCTAGTGTGTCACCGTGGGGTGCACCAGTTATTTTCATACGAAAGAAGGACGGATCGTGGAGACTTTGCATTGACTACCGTCAATTGAACAAGGCTACGATCAAGAATCAGTATCCCTTACCAAGAATTGATGATCTGTTTGATCAAATGAAGGGTGGGACGGTGTTCTCCAAGATCGATTTGCGATCCGGATATCACCGGTTACGGATCAAGGAGGATGACATCCCTAAGACCACCTTTAAGATGAGATTTGGACATTACGAGTTTACTGTTTTGCCATTTGGACTGACAAACGCCCCAGGGGTATTCATGAGTTTGATGAACGGGGTGTTCCGCGAGTACTTCGACAAGTTCGTCCAAGTATTCATTGACGATATTTTGATCTACTCTCGGACGACGGAGGAGCATGACGAGCACTTGCACTTGGTACTACAATGTTTACGGGAACACAAATTGTATGGGAAGTTGTCCAAATGCTCTTTTTACCAATCAAGGATTCACTACTTAGGGCATGTCATCTCCGACGAGGGTATCGCTGTGGATCCAGCCAAGGTTGAGGCTATTATGGAATGGCCTGCGCCGACGAATGTCACAGAAGTGCGTAGTTTTATGGGATTAGCAGGATACTATCGACGATTTGTCGAGGGTTTTTCGAAGATAGCAAATCCGATCATGGAATTGCAGAAGAAAAACAAGAAGTTTGTTTGGACAGAGAAATGCGCGGAAGCATTTCGGAGGCTTAAAGAGTTGTTGACAACCGCGCCGATACTAAAGGTCCCTGACATGGACGCAGACTTCTTGGTATGCACTGACGCATCCAAGGAAGGTTTAGGCGAAGTCTTGATGCAGGACGGACGAGTGATTGCTTACATTTCGAGGAAGCTGAGAAGGCATGAGGAGAACTACGCGACGCACGATTTGGAGTTATTAGCCATCGTATATGCCTTGAAGGTTTGGAGACACTACCTTGTTGGACGAAAATTTGAATTAAAGACCAATCATTGTGGACTACAACACATTTTTACGCAAAGCGACCTGAACGCGCGACAACGGCGTTGGTCGGAATTGCTTAGCGAATATGATTTCGAGATTACTTACACAAAGGGAACAGTGAACCGAGTGGCGGATGCCTTGAGTCGGAGGCCACGCATCTTTTCGGTGTTACCTCTTCAAACAAATCTACGTGAGAAGATTCTCACATTACAAGGTGATGATGACTGGTACACCGAAGTCAAGGACTTTATCGGACAAAACACGATGATGGTACCATGATATGAGGGATATTCATTTGATAGCAATGGTTTAATGAGGTTTAGAGGTCATATTTACGTACCGCCAAACGATGAGTTGAGGATGTTGATCCTGAGTGAGGCTCACAGAGCAGTTTACATGGCTCACCCGGGAGTCATGAAGATGAGGTCAGGCCTTAAACCCTTATTCTTTTGGAAAGGAATGAAGGCTGACATAGTCAACTTTGTGGCCAGATGTCTCGAGTGTCAGTAGGTAAAGGCTTAACATAGACACTCGACAGGATTACTTCAACCACATGCCACTCCAGAAACGAAATGGGAAGTTATTTCGATGGATTTCATTGTTGGATTGCCACTGACGGCTAGAAGACACGACTCTATTTTTGTAGTAGTAGACACTCTGAAGAAGAGTGCTCACTTTATTCCGGTGCGTATGACGTATCAGGCACCTGACATAGTGATATTTTTCATCAGTGAGATTGTGAGGCTGCATTGTGTGCCTAAAAATATTATATCTGATAGAGGATCGGTGTTTACTGGACGATTTTTGACGAGTTTCCAAGAGGCCTTGGGAACCCAACTTAATTTTAGTACTGCATATCACCCAGAGACTGACGGGCAGATAGAACAAACGAGCCAAACCTTGGAAGACATGTTGCGCATGTACGTAATGGACCAACAAAAGTGTTGGGAGGAATTCTTGCCTCTAGTAGAGTTCGCTTACAACAACAGTTACCAGAGCACCATTAATATGGCGCCTTTTGAGTTTCTTTATGGGCGACCGTGTCGGACGCCCTTGAGTTGGGATCAGCTTGAGGATAGGGTCCTGGTGGGACTAGAAGCGATCCAAGAAATGGAAGAGCAGATGCAAACCATAAGACTAAGGATTAAGGAAGCGCAAGATCGACAAAAGAGTTATGCCGATGCGCACCGAGTCGACTGTAGTTACAAGGTCGACGATCGAGTCTTCTTGCGGGTTAAACCACATAAGAGCTCGATCAAGTTTGGAAAAGGAGATAAACTCTCTCCTAGGTTCGTGGGACCCTTCGAGATTGTGGAGAGAAAGGGGCCCGTGGCCTATCGACTAACCTTGCATGATTCTTTGAGGCATATGCACGATGTTTTTCATGTATCTGTTTTGAGACATTATATTAGTGATCCTACACATGTGATTGACCTGAGTTCCTTGCAGGTATCAGACGAGGGAGCGCTCATGGCTGAGCCGGTCTGCATCTTAGATCATCACGTTCGACAGTTACGACGTCGAACGGTAGATCAGGTCAAGGTCCAGTGGGACAGTTATAGTCCGCACTCGGTGACCTGGGAGGACGCATATGATATGCGTCAGCAGTTTCCATTTTTGTTTGATAGATAGACTTATGATACTGTGATACTTTATTCTGCATTTATACTGAGAAACTTCGGGACAAAGTTTAGACCAAGAGGGGGTGTATGTAACATCCCGCTCTGGCGCACTGAGAAAACTTATTATTTGAGGACACTTGCTCGCAAGTGATCTGGAATTTTATGATGTTAGACCATTTATACTTGATTATGATGCGATTGACAGATGACTTGATGTGTTACTATTTGATGTCGACAGATGCTATTGACTCAGTTTTATTGAGTGTGCAGGGTTTTTGACCTTGAGGATGCAGAGGCATCGGTAGAATCCCCTTGGACTCCGGACTGAGTCAGGGAGTGTGCTTTTGGGTTGATATGTTTACTATGATGTTTCATTTGATTTGATGATTTGATGTTGACATTGCTGACATGATTGTTGATGATGCAGGCTGACGATAGCTTGCCGACCAGACTCACATATGGAGTAAAGGGGCCACACACGATTTGCAGAGAGGTTGAGGGAGAGGGGTGGACAACAGCCCTGCCACCACCTACTAGCACTCCCACCGTGGCTCGAACTGGAGGTTAAAAATTACCTAGTTTGAGAGGATCCACGATGCCGTGAGGGCAGACTGCGACAGTCGCTCACAATGATTCTAAGGGGCGCACAATAAGGCGGGGGCCTTATTCCATAGAACCCTTAGTCTCCCACAAGTTCACCTGGCGGAGTATTGACTCGAGGGGTTATAGATGTCTACCAATCAGTCCAGTTGGCGAGTGGCACCCTTGGAGCACGTGGTGCATCCTGAAGGGCACGTCGCACAAAAGAAACTCAGTTGGCGAGTTGCACCCTTGGATCACGTGGTGCATCCTGAAGGGCACGTCGCACAAAAGAAATTCAAGAGGCGAGTGGCACCCTTGGAGCACGTGGTCTGTCCTGAAGGGCACGTCGCAAGAATGTGGAGAAAGGAGTC
>JASDQU010102428.1:317956-329351 GCA_032191745.1 Picea mariana
CGATATATACATTCATATCTTTAACCTGGTACTTACCTAATTGTTTGAAATTACACATAATTACTAAAGGAATGATATCATGTAATATATATAATTAAATAAATAAACAAAAGATATTATGCAAAAATTGAAACAAATGAAAATGTTAAATTCCAAAAATTAATGTAAACAAATATGGAACAATCATTGTCAACATTATGTGCTCCCTCTTTATTGACATCCAAGGAGGAATGTTATTGTTGATAACAAAAATAGGCCACACTGAGTAAATAGACCTAAGCTCTCCGAATGGATTAACACCGTTAGCTGCCAATGAAAGCCTAACATTACATGGTTCATCTTTGAAATCTGCCCATTTTTCCTCAATTTCCCTAAATGCAGAACCATCGGCAGGAACTCAAAGACAACATCTTCAGTTCTATTACGTGCATGGTAATCCATAAATTGTTCTATGCTTTCACACCTGAACAATCACTGCAAACATGGAATTATGGGAATATGACGAAGAGCCTTCCGAGGCACCCTTTGTTACTTGATTGGTTCGATATCTACTAATAAGACATTGTGGACATTCAGTTTTCGAAGCATGTTGTCCATAATATATAATATGGTCATTAGGACATGCATCTATAGTTTGATAATCCATTCCAATGTCTTCATAATGGCATGCAAACCTTGATATGTGCGAGGTAAAATATTTGACGATGGTAACAAAAATTCACCTAACAATCTACAACATAACAAACAACTAGTTAATGTAAGAATATTAATCATAAAAAATGTATTCTTATTTTACACATTAATTAACACTAAAAACCAATATAAAAAAATCAACATTTATGTACAGTATGAGATGAAACATATTACATACCTTAGTATCTGTGTCATACAAGTGTTCGACAAATTATTCATAACCTTTAAGTTCACTAGAAATAATGTAGTGGAGAGAATATTTACTCTTGATCCTTCATAAAGTCATTTATTTGCCTTTTCTAATAGAGGTTTATCATAAATACCAGCATTTTCCCCATCCTCATCTAGGTGTGAAAACAAATCTTGGATCATTTGATTTGTCACATCATCTTCTTCCATGGGATAATTAACTTGATTTGTCCCATCATATTCTTCCATGAGATCCTCATTTTCTTGGTCATGATGATGTTCCTCAGCTTGTACAACATCATTTCTACTAATACTTGGTGCAATATTCTGCGGAAAGTTAGAGGGCTACTCTAACTTTATAATTACAAACAATCATGCAAAATTAGTGTATACTATAACAAACATTCAAACAATATATATACATATATATAATTTTATATACAATTGACAAAATAAAAAAAAGATAATAAATATATAGCTATTTACCATGGTACGATATTCATTCGATCTGCCATCAATGTGACCATATTTCCTACAATGTTTTGTAGTTGTTTCTATTAAAATTCTTATGGGATGTCTAAGGCAACATTTTCTACAAGGGCAATAACATCTACCATCACCCTTTTCACCCGCTTTACTTTTTTCCCCACCTCTAACAACATTTTGCGACATTTTTCTACACAAAAATACCGTTTTGGAACTGTCGTTGTTATAGCAAGATTGTCGCAACATATTCAAATCGTTAAATATTTATAGGCCAATTTTAGGTCACCATCGTCGCAATTGCGACGATAGTGACCTAAAAATATATATATTTTTTACAACAATTTATTTTAGGTCATTTTCAATAGTAAATTTTGACTAAATTATTATGGTCAACTATCGTCGCTGATGCGGCGTCCAATCTAAGGTCGCCTCTTATGAGATTAACATTGACCATTAAAGTTCAGTCAAACTGTAGGCATCGAAATTGCGATGAACATGGGGTAGATTTAGAAAAAAAAAAATTCTCTTGCATGTTGCAATGAAAGAGTACTTTCATCGCAAATTTTTCAATATGTAGTAGTGGGTGCTGTAACATCCCGCTCTGGCGCACTGAGATGACTTATTTGTGAGGACACTTGCTCCCAGGTGATCTGGACTTTTATGATGTTAGACCATTTATACTTGATTATGATGCAATTGATAGATGACATGATGTGTTACTATAGGTGCTATTGACTCGGTTTCATTGAGTGTGTAGGGTTTTTGACCTTGAGCATGCAGAGGCATCGGTAGAACCCCCTTGAACTCCGGACTGAGTCAGGGAGTGTGCTTTTGGGTTGATGTGTTTACTACGATGTTTCATTTGATTTGATGGTTTGATGTGACATTCTGACATGATTGTTGATGATGCAGACTGACGATAGCTTGCCGACCAGACTCACATATGGAGTAAAGGGGCCACACAAGATTTGCAGAGAGGTTGAGGGAGAGGGCTGGACAACAGCCCTACCACCACCTGCTAGCACTCCTGTCGTGGCTCGAACTGTAGGTTAATGATTACCTAGTTCGAGAGGACCCACGATGCCATGAGGGCAGACTGCGACAGTCGCTCACGATGATTCTAAGGGGCACGCAATAAGGCGGGGGCCTTATTCCTTAGAACCCTTAGTCTCCTACAAGTTCACCTGGCGGAGTGTTGACTCCAGGGGTTATNCGAGTGGCACCCTTGGAGCACGTGGTGCATCCTGAAGGGCACGTTGCACAAAAGAAACTCAGTTGGCGAGTGGCACCCTTGGAGCACATGGTGCATCCTGAAGGGCACGTCACCCAAAAGAAATTACAGAGGTGAGTGGTACCCTTGGAGCATGTGGTGCGTCCTGAAGGGCATGTCGCATTATTGTGGAGGAAGGGTCAGCCTAAATAACCCTAAGCCATCAGCACCTGAATAAAACCTTAATCAATTCCCCTAACCAATCGTCGCCTAGCTCAGAATCTAAGCCTTAAGCCTAAGACTTTTCTAGAAAAGGGGGGGGGGATTTAGTGTGACATTAACAAAAGAAAATTTCAAAAAACAAAAAACAAAAAAAAGACTCAGACCATTATCCTCTCATTATCCATGTCTACTTTATTAAACTATCCTCCATCACCTTGATCTTCCAGTATCCATCTCCCTTTTACATGTCCATTTCACATTACTAAATCACCATCCCTCCCCTTAATTCTTCATTATTGTTTTTATGTAATACATTTACTTTTCCCATATACATGTTTTCCATCACCTTAATCTCTCATTATCCTATATATATATATATATATATATATATATATATATTAATGGTGAATTTAAATGATGGATAATGATAATTTACTATGATGAATGCATGCTTATAAATAGAAAAAAAAAATGAAAATATATATACATATATTATAAACAAATTGTGGTGTATTCCTTAATCTTAAATTTTTAGAATAATGAAAGTGATAAATGGATTCTCTTTCCGTAATTTAATAATCCCTACTGCCTCTACCATCAATAAAAGTTACGCATGAAAAAATAAAAGGGAATTATTAATGAGCGCACTTACTCCTTGAGTTTTTAAAAAATATATATATATATAAAATAAAATAAAACAAAAAGAAACATAAGAAAATAAAAAGGAAAAAGGGAGGGAAAACCTAAAAGAAAGAGGATTTAGGGTTTGAGACTGGATAAAAGAAAGGGGACAGGGGGAAAGAAGGGGGTTCAGCTATTGGTATTGTTATGCTACCAGACTAGAGACTGGACTGATTTACTTGTAGGAGTTGGGGATTCTCAGCTGACTTGAGTGGTAGCTCAGCCTTGGAGGCGAGCTGAGAAGCTAGGCTATTGTCTGGGTTGTGTGTGGCCCCTTTGCGTCTCGGGGAGCTGAGGGGGAAGCAGAGTACCCCTAGCATTTGGCTGGGAGGTACCGGTGTTGTCTCAACGGTCGGTGAGCGGGAGAGGCTTGGAGCTCAAGTGCAGGACTGCGTCTTCAGGTTATTCTCCGTTGGTCACAGGTACGCCAGTAGGTTTGTTGTTTAAGTATAATGTGAATGCTATGGTTGTATATGAGCCCTCTCTGCGTTTGGTAAAAGATTTCTCGGCAATGCAGCTATACATCTCTGCTTGTGTCTTTGCTGAAGGATTTCTGTAATGAAGTTATTCACCTCTGATATAATAGATGAGGAAAGAAAGTTATATATTATTGCTGGTGGTTTATGTTATTTCAGTGGGCGTTTCAGTTATTACAACACATTCTTTTATTATTGCCAGTGGTTACATATTATTGCTGGCATTTTTGCCTTGCCATGGTGTTTTTATTTTACCTTGCTGTGGGCGGGAAACTACTGTGAGAGTTTAAAAATGCCGTGAGGGTTTTACCCTTTTCGCCAGGGTGTTTTCCCTCGCCAGTAAGCATTCCTAATGGGTGCTGGCATCCTGTGCATTCCCGTGAGCCTTCGCTTTATTCCTGAGTTTTTAAGTCGCTGCATTTCTTTTAGATATCACTGTCTTTCATTCAAACCCACTGTCCTCTCGTTGTACTCACTGGCCGTTCGTTTGTGGGCATACCGTCCTCGGCTACAGTGGGCTTGTTGTTTATGGGCGTCCACTATTTTTATTCCTCAGCGCTATGGTACGTTGCAATCGAACTTCTTCAAACCTTCAACCATTTTCATGATGGTGGTAGGCGACCTGTGTAAACTTTTTAAACCTTTGTGTATTTTTTTTTCCTTATTCCTAGCGCTGTGGCATGTTTAGGTTTTGTTTTTCTCTGTGTGTTGCTTGACCTCTGAGTGCTGTACGCTGGTATCAAGAATCCAGTTTGATTATTCTGCTGGAGTATTTCCTTAAATCCCACCGACTTGAAAACCCACGCCTCCCCTTACCTTCCTCTTCTGACCACGTGTGGTCAGACTGCATCCTTATCGGTGTAGGCAGCGTTGTGGTGTCAGCTCGATCTCCTGAAGGGATTGACGGCACCCAGCCATAGCCTTAACCCTGAACGAGCCTCTTTTTACACGCCATCCTTTATTTGACTGTTTTAATGTTGTTGATGGCACCAAACTCGACACCCAGGTTAATAAAGGTTTATTAATTCGTGAATCAATCTGTTTACCTCAAGATCGCTAATATTTTTCCTTCACCATGTACCCGTATCAAGATTTTCATGGGTTCCTCCCTTCAGTGTGCTCAGCGCCTTTAATTCTATCATTTTATATTCGACAAGATAGGGGAGGGTAATCTAGTTGGGTTCATGCACTGTTATGGTGTTGGATGGGTTGACCTGTGGGCTATCATCGACTGTTTATTTTCCATGAGTGTGTTCTGAAATAAAAACCTTTTTAAATTTGCCCTGTCATGAAATTCGCCGATGATAATACGTTTTCCGTAATTTTAATTTATTACGGATGATATTATTTTACTATTATGGACTCCTTATCCTACTGACAGGAATGGAAGGAATTGGTTTAAATCCTTTTATCATTATTATTTTCTTCACGCCTTTACCTTAATGTGTATTCAATAGAAAAGGAATAGCTTTATACCAAAAGTAAAACGTCATGATGCAATAGCTTATTTGCTTCGTTCTTGGTTATGCATAATTCTCCTTCCGCTGTTACAGGTAGTACCCATGTTTTTACCCTCGTACGCTAACAGGAACCTAGATTCTTCTCTACCCAAACAATATCAACTTTTAAATAATTAGAGTGGGAAAAACGCTTTTGGTTCACAGGTTTTTCTAATGCTGCGATTTTTAAGTTTTGCTTCCTTTTTATATGGTTATTGTAAATATGGTAAATTTTTAAGTATTGCCTTGTTGTAAAGTAGCGTAGCTGTATGATGGTGTATTTGATTTAGATATGGTCATTTCTAAATGCTGCGATTTTTAAGTTTTGCTTCCTTTTTATATGGTTATTGTAAATATGGTAAATTTTTAAGTATTGCCTTGTTGTAAAGTAGCGCAGTTGTATGATGGTGTATTTGATTTAGATATGGTCATTTCTAAATGCTGCGATTTTTAAGTTTTGCTTCCTTTTTATATGGTTATTTGTAAATATGGTAAATTTTTAAGTATTGTCTTTGTTGTAAAGTAGCGCAGCTGTATGGTGGTGTATTTTGATTTAGATATGGTCATTTCTAAATGCTGTGATTTTTAAGTTTTGCCCTTATTTTTAAAATGTTGTTAATTAAAAATATGGTTAATTATTTAAGTATTGCCATTGTTGAAAAGTATCACAGTTGTATGGTGGTGTTAATCGTTTTATATATGGTCAATTAAAAGTTGTGATTTTAAGTATTGCCATCCTTTTAAATATTGATTGATTATGGATCATTTTAATTATAGTTATTGTTATACATTGTCCTAATTGAATATGGGTTTAAAGGGTTGTTTTTATATATGATGTGATTTATAACATGCTATCTTTTTCATATATTGACCTTAGGATAAGGGGGTGGTCATTGGGTGAAAATGATACTAACATGTTACCATTATGATTAATGCAATTATTATGATTAATGCAATTGATACGGTAATCCGTAATGAATGGGCACTAAAATTTATAATGATATAGGATGTGTTGTTACGGTTAGGATCAGGGTAAATTCTGACACATTCATGGAAATTGATAACTTGTGCAGCGTAAGGTTCTTGCCTTAGTAAGAAGGCTATGTTAAGCTTGATAACTTATGAAATCCGAGTGCCTCATTTGCAAATGCAATGTTGAATATGCCTTAGGGAAATGATACTGTAATCTAAGGCACTTGCGCTGATGGGGTTAGCTTTTAGGCAATGCTAGTTTTCAATGCGATTACTTGTGGTGGAATGTTAATGCCCAAGTGTATCGACGGTTAAATTTGGTCATATAGTAGTAATGTCAAATGAAATTTTATCAAGATGCGTTGTTGGCAGCCTACTAGAGGTAGGAAACTGATGTTTATTGCAGCGTCACTGACATGAATATAATATGCTGGAACACGATGAAAGGTAATGTAATGAAATGCAAGGTGATATAGCATAATGTTTCATTTCCACCCTAACTTTAAGGGTAAGGTAATATTCTTATGTTCATCATTGTGGTGATGTTGTCGCAGATTATGAATTAAGTTTAGCACATAGGGGCATTGTGATTTTTATTAATGCCAGTCATGGTAACATAAAAAGGGATATGGGTGTGATTTCATGTTGCGTTATTATCATCCTTACTGTTAGTCGTAGCTTGCGATTGTAATGAATTGAACCAAACATATTAAGATTTCAGGATTTAGTATTGGGAGATTGAGATTAAATGGGATTACCTTACGTTCAAAGTACTCATTATGCAGGAATTTAACTGGTGCAATTGATCTCAGATTGATGTCTTCGAGTCTCAATAGTGGTTGGTCATTATTTAAGTCCTCCTGACTGGCGTCTCCCATAGAGGTCATGACTGTCCTTGATTTGTAGTTCTTGGTGGTATTACTTGCGTGGTCTGCTTGTGTCGGGAGGGATGTGGACCCCTTGTAACCTTAGTATTGATGTCTGTGTGTTTGTTTTCTATGTAAGGAATCCAGTGTCGTATCAAGAGTCTTGGGCCCTTTAAAGGCGGGGTTTCCACTCTTGCGACACACCTGAGGAGCTTACTAGTTTCTGCCTGAGCAGTCAGCCAGGAGCCTGTCTAATCTTCTTTCGAGAAGACATAAGACTAAACGCCCTGCTTTCCCGTGCAGAAATAGTAACTCTAACACCACGGATTCTTCCCTCTATGTTCTGACTGTGCAACCCCAGTATGTCTTAATGTTTGTGTTGTGTGCCTCATGCGTTATGGTCGTATCTTGTTGTAGTTACTCCTTGTGAGCCTTCAGTCTTCTTGTGCTGAACATCGTGGTTGCGTCTTGTTGGTTGTCGAGTGGGGACGTGGAGTCCAGTGTGTCTGTTTCCTCACCTACATGCGCACACACACGGTTAAAACAAAAAAAAAATTTGCAACTATTGTGAGAATAGTTGTCGATAACTAGGAGGGTTGTTTCATATGGTATCAGAGCCGGTTCGACCCGCGACTTGGGATTCGCTACGGCTTTCGTTCACATGAGTCAATTTTTTTTTATACTATTGCTGATCGAGTTTATTGAGTGCATGCATGGTAATCATGGTTAGAGGACGCCGCTGAGGTAAATGACGATGTGATAAGGTAGGAGGCACGACGCCTCCAGTAGCATCCACGCCTGAGGGGTCTAACCCCCAGGGAGGCGAGCAGGTTCTCGGATAGGAGCGATAGTAGTTGGTGATGTTATTGGGATGATGAGATCCTTTCAGCACATGTCCGAGGCTCCGATCAGCCGATTGGACAGAGACGAGGCCAGGGCATCGACACCCCCTGAGGTTCTGTCGCGTGCACCAGTTGTTATAGGTAGCATTCACCGTGAACTCGAGAAGGTAAAATTTCTCGAGTTCTTTGGTGCCCCGGACGGTGCAGCTACCGAGGCATGGTTGGAGAATATGGAAATGTGCTTCGCACTTCACAATTTTACCTCCAACATGAAGGTCTGCATGGCGGTATTTCAACTGAAGGGGAGCACTCTTCTATGGTGGAAGATGCTCCTACCTCAGTTGAACATGGCCGTTAAAGACGTGTCATGGGAACTGTTCGAGGAACGGTTTTGAGAGAGGTATCTTTCGGAGGAATTCATTGAGCGTCAACTCAATGAGTTCAATGCTTTACGACAGGGAGATCATACGGTGCTCGAGTACGAGGCACGTTTTATGGCACTACTCTGGTAAGCTTCACACCTTAACTTTGAGAAGTTTAAGGTCATCAGGTTCGTGATGGGCCTTAACGGCAGCCTGCGTGCAAGGGTTTAATTATTTTATGCCTCAAACCTTGCGCGATGTCGTCCAGAAGGTAGTCTTTTAGGATGATTTTAGCTTCATAGAGGGTGCTTCAGAAGCCAAACAGAAGGTTGGAGAAAAGGTTATGGGCTGTGCCCTTAACCTAGGAGAGTTTGTCTCGAGGGTCAACTTGTACGTCACGATCTTAGGATCTTATGACGTCGTGATCGGTATGGATTGGTTGGAATCACATGAGGCGACACTCAACTGTAAGATGAAATGGTTGAGCTTGGTTGATGACGAAGAAAAGATACGTGTGATTGTAGGAAGGAACCAGGGAGCTTCCCTGTGGTTCGTCTCTTCCTTGCAGTTACAGAAGAGTATGCACAAGGGGTGCAAACTTTATGATATCCTCGCACTAAATGAGAAGGGAGTAGCGGAAGTTCTAGAACACCTTCCAATGGTGAAGGAGTTTGTGGACGTATTTCCAGAGGAGTTGCCTGGGATGCCACCGGAAAGGGAACTGGAATTTACCATAGACCTGAAACCGGGAACTGAATTGATAGCCAGAACGCCTTATCGGATGTCGACCCTGGAGTTGCAAGAGTTGAAAATGCAACTGAAGGAGTTGTTGGACCTGGGACTGATACATCCTAGTGTGTCACCATGGGGTGTACCGGTTATTTTCATTCGATAGAAGGATGGATTGTGGAGGCTTGCATTAACTACCATCAACTAAACAAGGCTACGATCAAGAATCAGTATCCCTTACCTAGAATTGACGATCTATTTGATCAAAGGAAGGGTGCGACGGTGTACTCCAAGATCGATTTGCGATCTGGATATCACCAGTTGCAGATCAAGGAGGATGACATCCATAAGACCGCCTTTAAGACGAGATATGGACATTACAATTTTACTGTTTTTCCTTTTGGACTGACAAACGCCCCAGGGGTATTCATGAGTTTGATGAACGGGGTGTTCCGCGAGTACTTGGAAAAGTTTGTCTAAGTATTCATTGACGATATTTTGATCTACTCTCGGACGATGGAGAAGCATGACGAGTACTTGCGCTTGGTACTACAATGTTTACGAGAACACAAATTGTATGGGAAGTTATCCAAATTCTCTTTTTACCAATCGAGGATTCACTACTTAGGGCATGTCATCTCCGGCGAAGGTATCGCCGTGGATCCAGCCAAGGTTGAGTCTATTATGGAATGGCCTGCGCCGACGAATGTCACAGAAGTGTGTAGTTTTATGGGTTTAGCAGGATACTATCGACGGTTTGTCGAGGGTTTTTCGACAATAGCAAATCCGATCACGGAATCGCTGAAGAAAAACAAGAAGTTTGTGTGGACAGAGAAATGCGCGGAAGCTTTTCGGAGGCTTAAAGAGTTGTTGACAACCGCACCGATACTAAAGGTCCCTGACATGGACACAGACTTCTTGGTATGCACTGACGCATCCAAGGAAGGTTTAGGCGGAGTCTTGATGCAGGATGGACGAGTGACTGCTTACATTTTGAGGAAGCCGAGAAGGCATGAGGAGAACTACGCGACGCACGATTTGGAGTTATTATCCATTGTATATGCCTTGAAGGTTTGGAGACACTACCTTCTTGGATGAAAATTTGAATTAAAGACTGATCATTGTGGACTACAACACATTTTACGCAAAGCGACCTGAACGCGCGACAATGGCGTTGGTCGAAATTGCTTAGCGAATACGACTTCGAGATTACTTACATAAAGGAAACAGTGAACAGAGTAGCTGATGCCTTGAGTTGGAGGCCACGCATCTTTTCGGTGTTACCTCTTCAGACAAATATACGTGAGAATATTCTCACCTTACCACACGATGAGGACTGGTACAAGGAAGTCAAGGATTTTATCGGACAAAAGAAACAATGATGGTACCACGATATGCGGGATATTCATTTGATAGCGACGGTTTATTGAGGTTTAGAGGTCGGACTTACGTACCGCCAAATGACGAGTTGAGGATGTTGATCCTGAGTGAGGCTCATAGAGCATTTTACATGGCTCCCCCGGGAGTCACGAAGATGAGGGCAGATCTTAAACCCTTATTCTTTAGGAAATAAATGAAGGCCGACATAGTCAACTTTGTGGCTAGATGTCTCGAGTGTCAGCAGGTAAAGGCTGAACATAGACACTTGACAAGATTACTTCAACCCCATGCCATTCTGGAATCGAAATGGGAAGTTATATCGATGGATTTTATTGTTGGATTGCCACTGACGGCAAGGAGACATGACTCGATTTTTTAGTAGTAGACACTCTGACGAAGAGATCTCACTTTATTCATGTGCGTACAACGTATCGGGAACCTGACATAGCGAGATTTTTCATCAGTGAGATTATGAGGCTGCATGGAGTGCCTAAAAATATTATGTTCGATCGAGGATCGGTGTTAACTAGATGATTTTGGACGAGTTCCAAGAGGCCTTGGGAACCCAACTTAATTTTAGTACTGCATATCACCCAGAGACTGACGGGCAGACCGAACGAATGAACCAAACCTTGGAAGACATGTTGCGCACGTACGTGATGGACCAACAAAAGTGTTGGGAGGAATTCTTGCCTCTAGTAGAGTTCGCTTACAACAAAAGTTACCAGAGCACCATTAAGATGGCGCCTTTTGAGTTTCTTTATGGGCGACCGTGTTGGACGCCCTTG
>JASDQU010102428.1:336890-352328 GCA_032191745.1 Picea mariana
TTCGCACTTCACGATTATACCTCCAACATGAAGGTCCGCATGGCGGTGTTTCAACTAAAGGTGAGCACTCTTCTATGGTGGAAGACGCTCCTGCCGCAGCTGAACATGGCCGTGGAGGACGTGTCATGGGAACTATTCGAGGAACGGTTCCGATAGAGGTACCTTTCAGAGGAATTCATTGAGTGTCAGCTCAATGAGTTCAATGCGTTACGACAGGGAGGTCGTACGGTGCCCGAGTATGAGGCACGTTTTATGGAGCTTCTCCGGTATGCTCCGCACCTTAACACTGAGAAGCTCAAGGTCAACAGGTTCATGTTTGGCCTTAACGACAGTCTGCGTGCAAAGGTTAGGATCTTGATGCCTCAAACATTGCACGACGCTGTCCAAAAGGCCCTCATAGCAGAGGAGGATCTTATCAGCGGGGGTCAGACCAGGACTTTAGCGAGACCCGCAGGGCAGATTTCATCTGGTGCGTAGCAGCATCAGACCCCAATGAGACATACGCCGGGACATCGTGGCTTCCAGAGGGGATCCACTTTTTCTACACCCCGACGACCATCGCCTCAGCAGTGGACACCTTATTGAGGACCACAGCACTAGCAGCAGCGTCGCCCGCAGCAGCAGCAGTTTAGGCTTGTTCAGCAGAACAGACCAGGGTTTCAGGTCGATGGGCAGTCATTTTCTACTTCGGGTACCAGGACTACTGGGCCGAAGAAGGGGTGTTGGACGTTTGGGGAGCCACACTACCAGCGCGACTGTCCTGTGGAGAGGACCAGGACGTCCGGATCAGCCAGACCCGCTACTGTGGGAGATATGGGCAAGACCCATCAGATACATGTAGCGGTGAATAAACGCCAGGCAGAGCACCAGTCGACTGTGCTCGAGATGAAAGGTACTATCGCTGACCAGACCCTTAGTATTTTGATAGACCCAGGAGCTACTGAGAGTTTCATTTCTGGTGCAGCGCTAAAAAGGATTAAGGTAAAGGCAGTCGAACAGGATGAGTTTAGCTTCGTAGAGATGGCTTCGGGAGCCAAACAAAAGGTTGGAGGAAAGGTTATGGGCTGTGCCCTTAACCTGGGAGAGTTTGTCACGAGAGTCAACTTGTACGTCACGATCTTAGGATCTTATGATGTCGTTATTGGTATGGATTGGTTGGAAACGCATGAGGCGATTCTCAACTRTAAGACAAAATGGTTGAGCTTGGTTGATGGCGAAGGACAGAGACATGTGATTGTAGGAAGGAACCAGGGAGTTTCCCTGCGGTTCGTCTCTTCCTTACAGTTACGAAAGAGTATGCGCAAGGGGTGAAAACTTTATGCGATCCTCGCGCTAAACGAGAAGGGAGTAGCGGAAGGTCTAGAACACCTTCCGGTGGTGAAGGAGTTTGCGAACGTATTTCCAGAGGAGTTTCCTGGGATTCCACCGGAAAGGGAACTGGAGTTTACCATAGACCTGAAACCGGGAACCGAACTGATAGCAAGAACACCTTATCGGATGTCGACCCCACAGTTGCAAGAGTTGAAAATGCAACTGAAGGAGTTGTTGGACCTGGGACTGATACATCCTAGTGTGTCACCGTGGGGTGCACCAGTTATTTTCATACGAAACAAGGACGGATCGTGGAGGCTTTGCATTGACTACCATCAACTGAACAAGGCTACGATCAAGAATCAGTATCCCTTACCAAGAATTGATGATCTGTTTGATCAAATGAAGGGTGGGACGGTGTTCTCCAAGATCGATTTGCGATCTGGATATCACCAGTTACGGATCAAGGAGGATGACATCCCTAAGGCCGCCTTTAAGATGAGATTTGGACATTACGAATTTACTTTTTTTCCATTTGGACTGACAAATGCCCTAGTGGTATTCATGAGTTTGATGAACGGGGTGTTCCGCGAGTACTTCGACAAGTTCATCCAAGTATTCATTGACGATATTTTGATCTACTCTCGGACGACAGAGGAGCATGACGAGCACTTGCACTTGGTACTACAATGTTTACGAGAACAAAAATTGTATGGGAAGTTGTCCAAATGCTCTTTTTACCAATCGAGGATTCACTACTTAGGGCATGTCATCTCCGACGAGGGTATCGCCATGGATCCAGCCAAGGTTGAGGCTATTATGGAATGGCCTGCACCGACGAATGTCACAGAAGTGCGTAGTTTTATGGGATTAGCAGGATACTATCGACGGTTTGTCGAGGGTTTTTCGAAGATAGCAAATCTGATCACGGAATTGCAGAAGAAAAACAAGAAGTTTGTTTGGGCAGAGAAATGCGCGGAAGCATTTCAGAGGCTTAAAGAGTTGTTGACAACCGCACCGATACTAAAGGTCCCTGACATGGACACAGACTTCTTGGTATGCACTGACGCATCCAAGGAAGGTTTAGGCGGAGTCTTGATGCAGGACGGACGAGTGATTGCTTACATTTCGAGGAAGCTGAGAAGGCATGAGGAGAACTACGCGACGCACGATTTGGAGTTATTAGCAATCGTATATGCCTTGAAGGTTTGGAGACACTACCTTGTTGGATGAAAATTTGAATTAAAGACTGATCATTGTGGACTACAACACATTTTTACACAAAGCGACCTGAACGCGCGACAACGTCATTGGTCGGAATTGCTTAGCGAATACGATTTTGAGATTAATTACATAAAGGGAACAGTGAACCGAGTGGCGGATGCCTTGAGTTAGAGGCCACGCATCTTTTCGGTGTTACCTCTTCAAACAAATCTATGTGAGAAGATTCTCACCTTACAACGTGATGATGACTGGTACACCGAAGTCAAGGACTTTATCGGACAAAACACGATGATGGTACCAAGATATGAGGGATAGTCATTTTATAGCGATGGTTTAATGAGGTTTATAGGTCGGATTTACGTACTGCCAAACGATGAGTTGAGGATGTTGATCCTGAGCGAGGCTCATAGAGCAGTTTACATGGCTCACCCGGGAGTCATGAAGATGAGGGTAGACCTTAAAACCTTATTCTTTTGGAAAGGAATGAAGGCCGACATAGTCAACTTTGTGGCTAGATGTCTCGAGTGTCAGCAGGTAAAGGCTGAACATAGACACCCGGCAGGATTACTTCAACCACATGCCATTCCGGAAATGAANTAGTCAACTTTGTGGCTAGATGTCTCGAGTGTCAGCAGGTAAAGGCTGAACATAGACACCCGGCATGATTACTTCAACCACATGCCATTCCGGAAATGAAATGGGAAGTTATTTCGATGGATTTCATTGTTGGATTGCCACTGACGGCTAGGAGACATGACTCGATTTTTGTAGTAGTAGACACTCTGACGAAGAGTGATCACTTTATTTCAGTGCGTACGATGTATCAGGCACCTGCCATAGCGAGAGTTTTCATCAGTGAGATTGTGAGGCTGCATGGCGTGCCTAAAAAGATTATATCCAATCGAGGATCGGTGTTTACTGGACGATTTTGGACGAGTTTCCAAGAGGCCTTGGGAACCCAACTTAATTTTAGTACTGCATATCACCCAGAGACTGACGGGCAGACCGAACGAATGAACCAAACCTTGGAAGACATGTTGCGCATGTACGTAATGAACCAACAAAAGCGTTGGGAGGAATTCTTGCCTCTAGTAGAGTTCGCTTACAACAACAGTTACCAGAGCACCATTAAGATGGCGCCTTTTGAGTTTCTTTATCGGTGACCATGTCGGACGCCCTTGAGTTGGGATCGGCTTGAGGATAGGGTCCTGGTGGGACCAGAAGAGATCCAAGAAATGGAAGAGCAGATGCAAACCATAAGACTAAGGATTAAGGAAGCGTAGGATCGACAGAAGAGTTATGCCTTGTGAGAATATCTCAGTTAAGAGATTAATTACAAGCTATTGAAGAAATCATTTCAGAGAAGGAATTGGTAAAGATAGTACTCAATGGTCTTCCCAAGACATGGGATGCATTTTCCACAAGCATGAACACAAGGAAGTTGTATCCCACATTTGAAGAACTTTGGACTTGCTGTGCACAAGAAAAATCAAGGATTAATGCAAAAGAGAAACCCCAAAAGAAATACAATGATCAAGCCTTCACAACAAGGTTCAATAATTTCAGGAATAAGAAGAAGTTTGGCTCAAGGAAGAAACCAAATCAAGAAAAGGATATGTCAAAGATACAATGCTTCAACTGTCGAAAATATGGTCATGACAAGAATCATTGTCCTGAGTTAAAGAAAAGGAAGGAAACACACAAAGCATCAGTTGCCGAAGAGAGGGAACCCTCAAAGAAGGCCAAGAAAGATAAAACAAACTTCTTCTTCTAAGTCAAGGTAACACTATTCTTCATAGTTCTTGTACATACCATGTTTACATAGTTTCTATATATATCTTTCATATCTATTTCTTAGAAGTTAGGATGTTCAAGTGAAACAATACCTATGGAATAATAAAAAGATAAATATTGCTATCACGATGAATACAAGTCAAGCAATACACATGAGAAGATGAAGTACATTGACAATCCTTGGTAACAATTCTTGTGGAAGCTATTATATAAGTAACAACTACCGGATAAAGTCGAAATTAGAATCAATCCTGAGGAGACCCAGAAGAAGTCAAAACAGAAAGAAGTCAACAATCAAGAGGAAATTAGAAAAAGACTTGTGACACTTTGCAAAAGGAAATAAGGATGCATACAAAAGCATGGACTCTCTTAGATGGAGGGAGCTGATTACATAATTCCAAAAGAAGAACATACATTCATGTATGAAGCAAGGATTAGGAGGGAGCTAATCCTAAATGATATGATCCATTAAGGATTATGAATTATTTTTCCCTGTTCCCATTGAAAGTAGCAACCATGATAAGCAACACATGTTCAAAAGAAGTCTTCTTCAAAAAGAAGCCTTAAAGTATCCTTGGTTGTCCATCTACATCCATGATCCTATGATAAAAGGAATTAGTTGGAATCTTCAGGGCATGGAATCTATAGAATACTCCATGGACCGAAGAGCTAAAGTGAAACATAAGGTAGAACATGTAGATTCCAAGAAAGAAAAAAAATCCAGAACAATTGATTATTATACCAAGAAACACAAGACTACCTGCTTGGTTTGAAACCATTAGAAGAAATCAAGCATAAGAAATGGAAGTTATGATAAAGAACAACATATGTAAGAAATTGTGAAAAAGGGTTATGCATGGAAGCATTGAGAGATTCATAACTAGATGTTCTTCCAGAAGGAGGAGAAGACTATGATAACAACTTGTTCCTGTAAATCAGATATACCTCTATCTGAGCTATTATATCTCCTGCAATATCCATGGATTGAATTTGACATTAGTTTGTTGTAAAAGAATGTTCTTCCCAATTGAGAACTTGAGGAAGAAGCTTATGTACAGAAATCTCAAGGTTTTGAGGTATACCAGAAAGAGATCCATGTATGCAGATATAAGAAGACCTTGTATGGATTCAAACAACTTGATGCAGAGTATCTCACATACAACAAAAGCGTGGTGAAAAATTTCTATGACAGAGATAGTGTATCAGAATAGTTACTCAAAAGACTGGGACGATGGATTTCTAATCCACGACAAACTCTCATGATGACAGAAGAAGTGCTACTTGGATATGTTTCAGTTTGAGCCTTGCCACGATTTCATGACTAGCAGAAAACAAAAGTGCTGAATTCGACCATGATATATTGTAATGATTAGAGCTATTGAATCCTTAAGATAAAATCAGTGTTCCATGACAGACCAAAGTTCATTGATATCAAGCATTACATTCTCCGTGATGAAGTCCAGAAAAGAGAAGTGGTTCTCCAATATATATATATCTCCATAGATGAGAAGATAACATATATTTTGGTAAAAACCTCTGTCCAAGATGAAAAATTTTGCAAGTTGGGGCTTGTGGAGATGGCTTCCTTATTAAAAAAGGAAGAGATTACTCCCAGGTTGGGAGGGAGCACTGTTGTGTTATTGATTTATGTACAATCATTTTTCAGTTCAAAAAAATTGTCTAAGATGAGCAGTTCCTTTCTAGTTCGGAAAGTTGTTTGAGATTTCTAACGGGCAAGAATTTTCCAGTTTGGAAAATGGTCTAGACTGAACAATCATTTTCATAATGAAAATGGTTTGATATATTTCTAATGTACCATAGACAATGATTCCCCTTGTGGCCAGTGTGGGGCAATGGTCTAGGACAATCATTCTTCTTGGCAATCACTCTGAGTAGTTGTCAAGTAGAATGGTCCGCCTCACCAGCCAATTATTCTTTTGAAGTTCACAGTTGTGAGCAGTTTCGAATAATGGTCCATCTTCGAGTTTGGTGCAGGACAATCATTTCCATTAGGAAATGGTCCAGACAATCATTCCCTAGGGAAGACTCATTCTCTCCAAGTTGCACTATGTTTAGTGCCAAAGGAATTGACCAATTAGGTGAATGGTCCAGGTTCAACAATTAGGGACATGCATTCCCTAGGGCAGACTCATTCTATTCAGGTTGCACTGTGTTTAGTGCCGGAGGAATGGCACAGTTAGGTGAATGGTCCAGGCTAAAAAATTAGGAACAATTATTCTTCCATGCTTGGGAAGAATAGTCTAGATATCCCATGGTTGATGTTTTTGCTATATGAGGGTAGATGCTCTTCCATATCTCACAGATGTGAGTGGAAGAATGGCCCGAATGACTCAGTTTATATCATGATATTGTTTTATGCAAGTTGATATTAGATGATATGATTGCTATGGAGACTGTATGTCTCTAGATAGTAGATGTATGCTACTGTGGTGGATGTGTTCCACTGGTTGTGACTATGTGTCACTGATTAAGTAGCCGTGTGCTACTTGGTGTGGTTGTGTAACACTGGATAGTAGTTGTGTACTACTATGGATAGACACAATTGCGTTCTATTGTAAGGTCTCTTCTAATAGAGCCTTATAAATCAGAAAGTTAAATACAAACATGCTAACCTAACCTT
The DNA here is from genome assembly GCA_032191745.1 of Picea mariana. Lineage (NCBI taxonomy): Eukaryota > Viridiplantae > Streptophyta > Pinopsida > Pinales > Pinaceae > Picea > Picea mariana. Next base: position 343,861 of record JASDQU010102428.1, read on the forward strand.
AAACCATTTATTATTCATCATAATGATCCACTACATATTCAACATATTAAAATTTATGAGCAGATTATAATCAATTTGCATAACATAGCAGAATAATGAAAATACATACCTCTAACTGATGCTACTGCTGTCCACAACTCTGATGTCCCCAACCCTACTTGATGCACTACCTAAAACCGTCTAACCACCCAACCAGCTAGGAACAGAGCCTCTTCGACTCCCTAGCTCCAGGATTCCGTAAGGATTCCTGGCCCAAAACTCCCAGCAACAGGTGCCCCCTTCTAACAGTCCTTCCACAAGCTTCTCCACCCCAAAATAAATCCCCAATACAGTCTCCTAATCTGAAAAATAATTCTCCCCGTCCAAAAAAAAAAGAGTCTTTCTCCCGAGTGTTTTTCCCTCTCATAACCCCCTCTCCCATTCACCACCTCCTCCTTTCATTAAGACTCACCCACCTTATCTCTCCATTCAATGCCAACCACCTTATCCCTCCATTCAATGCCAACCACCTTATCCCTCCATTCAATGCCAACCACCTTATCCCCTTCTCCTTAATGCTTCTATTCTTCGATATGTTAAGTTTTCTTTTAATAAATTAAAATTTATTACCTAAATATTTAATGAGTTAATTAATCAATTAATCAATTAATTAATATACATTAAACAATAAATAAATAATAATAATTATTAATAAATAATAATTAATTAATTAATATACATTAGGACAATTAATTATTTAATTAATTAAACTTAATAAACCTTAAAAAATTATTTAACTTTGACAATTAGTTATTTAACTAGGGTTGTTACATACACCTACCCTTCAGGAAACTTCGTCCCGAAGTTTAAAGTATTTTATAATACAAGGGAAAAGACACATGGTTCACACATTCATAACAAATAACTGACATTATTAGTAAGTAAGCCAAGAAAACTCATACATACTAGTGTACATGTGCAAGAAATGCATGTGTAGCTAGTACATACAAGTCTCGTGCATGTACTAATAACAATAACTTTCATCTATATAGTAATTTCTGTATGCATCCAATCCATTCAACAAAACTATTCATTTTATAAAAGACAATAACCCAATCAAATGTTTGTGAATTCCTTTAATTAAAATACTCTAGCTCAACAATTTTATTTAGACAATTGTAGTTTAGTTAAGTAATTATGAATATACATATATACACATTTTCTTTTCAGAAGGAAAAACAATAAATTCCACCATAAGACAAATTTCCATACACTCTCAACTATTTCTACTCATCCTTCCTCCCTAACTTACTTCCATCTTCATTCATATCCTTCCTCTGCTGGACTATCTTGGAGAGTCAACTATATTGACCTAACTCCAAATAGAACCCGTAAGCGAAAGTTTCACTATCATGACCAAGCTTCCCCAGCAGGCAACTGACAGTCATCATCACACGTCTACGGGAGTGTGAGCTAACACCGTCCTCCCATGACTCCAGGTTTCAGAGGATACACAGTGGGAAATGCCTCCACCCCTCCTAACAGGACTAGGGTCCACACCCTATAATGGAATATACAGTGGCACCATGTTGCTCGGAGTTTTGTCATTGTTTATTTGGTTTTGGGCAGTTTCATCTCCTGAAATCTTGCACTGGTCCACATATCATAGCAATGTATCCAAACCAATATAATTTCACATACAAAGATTCATACCATATTGTTTCTCGGCCAATGATCATGACATCCACTTTCACCATCATTATCCCTTGGCTATTTCATAGTCCATAACCTGCAGATTAGTCTGTAACACAAACTCATACATTTCTATGCACTAACATCATGTAATTGCATACAACCATAATTTCAATTAGGTATCCGTGTACCAACAACTTTAACATCAAATTTTTCAAGTTAGAAATAGGTCTCATAATATCCCATAATTCAATTAACGACACCGATTCATAAAATTATCATTTACATAATAGATTGCATCATATCCAACATCATTCAAATATTATTTAAACCTTCATAGGATTCACATTCACATAGTATATCACATCATATCCTTCATCATCAATAACACTTAAACATTTATGGAATTTACATTCACATAGTAGATCACATCATATCCATCATCATCAATAACATTTAAATATTCATAAAATTTACATTCTCACAATATATCACATCATTATTCAATTATATTTAAACGTTAATAAAGGTTCATACATCTTTAAAAGTTCAAGTGTATCACTTAATAGTTTCACTGTGAATAGAAAATATGGTTGTTTGGGCCTCAGGTAATCTTAGCTATCGAAGTCAAAAGGTGGTGTTACATACACCCAACCTTCGAGAACATATTCTCGAGGTGTTCAAAAAAGTGAGGGATAATCTTGTCGTAATGTCTCAGCATCCTCCCAAGTGGCAGATCCTGGACTAAAATTGTCCCACTGGACCTTAACTTGGTTTACCAGATGGTTCTTGAGCTTTCGGACTCTACAGTCCAATATGCATAACGGTTCTACCGCGAGGGTTCCCACGTTCGATACCTGCAATTTCTTCCAATTTAGTTTATGTGATTCATCAGCAACATAATGACGTAGAATAGATACATGAAAAACATTATGAGTTTTATGCAAGTGGGGGGCAGTATGGGATGATAGGCAACATGTCCAATTTTCTCTTGGATTTTGAACGGTCCTATAAATCGAGGTGACAACTTCGTCCCTTTCTCGAATCGTATGATACTCTTATTAGGCCTGATACGAATGAAAACCCGATCTCCCACTTTATAACTTTGATCAGTCCTGTGTGCATCCACGTAACTTTTTTGTCTATCCTATGCTTCCTTTAGTCTCTGCCTAATCTGAATCACCTGTTCCTCCATCTCTTGAATCAGTTCTTGCCCAACTGTTACTTGGTCTTATAACCTTTCCCAACTCAATGACATTCTGCATGGCCTTCCATATAGAGCTTCGTAGGGTGGAATTCCGATGGGGTTATGGAAACTGTTATTATAGGCATACTCTACCAAAGGTAGGTACTTTTCCCAATGGGTTTGATTATCCATGACATACATCCTAAGCATGTCTTCCATGAATTGATTTACTCTCTCAGTTTTCCCATCTGTTTCAGGATGATAAGCTGTTCTTAAGTTCAACTGAGTCCCCGACGCTGACTACAAACTTTTCCAAAACCTAGAAGTGAATCTGGAGTCCCTGTATGAAATGATCTTCTTAGGTATCCCATGCAAACGGATGACATCACTTACAAACACGTGTGCCACATCAGTCAAATCATAAGTGTCTCTAACCGAAATAAAATGAGCACTCTTGGTTAACTTATCAACTATCACAGGAATGGCATTGTGTCTATGAGATGTGAGCGACAACCCTACTACAAAATCCATAGAGATGACTTCCCACTTGAACATAGGGACATCATGTGGTTGTAGGAGACATGCCGGGTGATGGTGGTCAGCTTTCACTTGTTGACACTCTAGGCACTTGGCGACGAAATGGACTACATCACGCTTCATGCCTATCCAAAAGAAAAGATTCCTCATATATGCGTACATCTTCTTCACACCTGGATGCGCACAATAAAGTGCTCTATGGACTTCCTTCAGTATGATGCTTCAAATATCCCCACCTTTGGGGACGTACATCCTTCTTTGATATCTTAACAGTCCGTCTGCTTCCAGACTATATCCTTCATACTTTGGATCTAATTGCCTCCCACTCTGGAGGTTTGAAGTAACCTTTAAATACCAACTGTCTCCATGGAGTTGCGTCAACAGACATTCCCTCAGATTGAATTTTAAGGGTACCAAGGAGAAGACACGTGGCCTCCTACTCAAGGAATCCACGACCACATTCTCTTTTCCCTTGATATATGAAATACCAAAATCGTACTCACTCATGAACTCACTCCATCGCCTTTGCCTGGAATTCAGATCCCTTTGAGTGAAGAGGTGTTTTAAACTTTGATGGTCCATTTTGAGCTCAAAGTTTCACCCTACTAGATAGTGCCTCCAAAGTTTCAGAGCTAGCATTATAGCTGCCAACTCTAAATCATGAGTAGCTTAAATCTCTTCGTGTTTCTTCAACTTCCTTGACGCATAAGCTATCACTCCTCCATCCTGCATTAGCATGGCCCCCAACCCTTGCTTCGAGGCATCCGTGCAGACTGTGAAGTCCTTTTTCATATCCGACACTTGGAGAATCGACGCACTAGATAGTAACCTTTTAAGCTTGATGAATGCACTATCACATTCTTCTGTTCATTCATACCTGATCCCCTTATGCTACAAAGTGGTGATGGGTTTCGCTATTTTAGAGAACCCTTCCACAAATCTCCGATAATAACCTGCTAGCCCCATGAAGCTTCTTACCTCATGAGAATTTTTCGGCACTGGCCACTCCATTATGGCCTTTACCTTCTCTGGGTCCATAGAGATTCCTTCACTGGAAATGATATGACCTAAATAGTGAATTTCTTTCTGGAAGAAGGATCACTTCGACAAATTCCCATATAATTATTTCTCTCTAAGGCAAGACACTACCACTCGCAAGTGTTCCTCATGTTCTCTTTCATTCTTGGAATAGATAAGGATATCATTCAAAAAGACTTGTACAAAGCAGTCTAAGTACTTTCAGAATACACCATTCATGAGGCTCATGAATACTGCTGGCACATTGGTCAATCCGAAAGGTACTACAACGAACTCATAATGCCCAAACCAAGTTCGAAAGGAAGTTTTTGGAATATTGCCTTCTTTAATCCTTAACTGGTGATACCTTGATCGCAAATCAATCTTTGAGAATACCGCTGCTCCTTTCATCTAATCAAAGAGATCATATATCCTTGGCATTAGGTACCTATTTTTCACTGTAGCACGGTTCAAGTCTCTGTAATATATACACATTCGTAAGGAACCATCCTTCTTCTTTACAAAAATTACTGGTGCACCCCAAGGTGAGATACTGGGCCTTATTAGCCCTAAGTCTAGTAGCTCTTTCAACTACATTTGCAACTCACAAAGTTTTGGCGCTGTAATCCGATAAGGAGTATTGGAAATTGGTTCTGCACGAGGTTTTAGCTCAATAGTAAAATCAAGCTCCCTCTCAGGAGGTAACCCTGGTAACTCGTTTGGAAAAACATCCTTAAATTCTGACAATACTGGGTACTGATCCAAGGAGGGTCCTTTCCTTTCATTCACTGCCTCAACGACATAAAGTCGACACGCTTGCCTCATGCACCATTTAACCTTCATAGTTGAGATAAAGCGTAGAGACACCTTTCTCTGTACACCATGGATATATACCGGCCTTCCTTCGTCGTCAACACAAAGCACCCTTTCTGCGAAACAATCTACCATAGCTCGATGGGATTCTAACCAATCCATTCCAATGATTAGGTCATACGCCCCGAGAGCAGTGACGTAAACCTTCAAACTGGTAGTACACACTCCCAGGTCTATTAGGCAATTATCAGCGCTAGGTCCTACCGCCTGTTTTTCCCCTGAAGCCATCTCAACTTGTTTAAAGTCATCGTGCTCATAGGCTACCAACCCACTCTTTTCTAATGCATATGGTGAAATGAAACTATCTGTAGCACCAAAATCAAATAAAATTTTAACATTGATATGATTTAGCGTACCTGAAGACTCCACCACAGTGGATTGGTGTTCTTCCTGGCGATTATTAACCACTGCATAAATCTGGTGGTTTCCACTTGCTCTTCCCATCAGGGCCTTTCCTTCTCTATGCACAAATCCTGCTTGTAACTCTGGGCAGTCACACTGGTAATGGGGTCCTCCACATCCCCAACATGTAACCCGAGATTGAACCTGTGCACTGCTCTATGATGGTCTCTGAAATGTGTTCCTCCCCCTGGAACCCCTGCCCCAACTAGCCACTCCCTGAGATGGTCGTGGACCTACCAGTGTCGTTGTTGATGAACGAGATGCTGCACTCACTGCCATTTAAATACCTGTGGTGACTGTCCTTGGTGCGACTCTATTAACATAAGGAGGTGACCTAGAGCTCCCTCCCCTGCAGAAGGTCCTAGGGGCCTTCCCCACAAATCCAGGATGATGCGAAAAGGTTGATCTCGTACCCCCATTTAAGTTCATGTGTTCCTCCGCTTAACATGCATTTTCGACTGCTTCCGCTACTGAAGATGGTTTCCACATCCGCACCATGGCCCTTATATTAGGGTTTAACCCATAGACAAAGTGTTCTGCCTGTCATTGGTCATTATCCATGTATGAAACATATTTGACCAATTCCATAAACTTGATCTCGTATTCTTCTACGGTCCTGTTTCCCTGTACTAGAGCATGAAATGCTCCCACCTGTTGTTCCTCAAAGTAAGATGGTAGATATTTCCTTTGGAACCTCTCCTCAAAAAGTTCCCAAGATACGGTGTCCGGGGTAAGGTGCAGTTGCCTCTCTAGGTTGCCCCACCAGTTCAGGGCACTGTCTCTCAACTGAAAAATCGCTATCTTCGCCTTTGAAGTGGACGCATAGTCTCTTAAGGTGAAACACCTTGTCATGCCTTCCAACCATGCCTCTGCACGTTCACTGGCATGACCCTCGACAAACTCTGGGAGTTTGATCTTCTACAGTTCTCTAGTGATGTCTTTAGGTGGAGGTCCTCCCACTGAATCCATCAATGCTTCAGGATTACTTGTTCCATATGGTGGGGGCTCCACTTTGATCCCTGTTGGCTGACGCACCTTTAAAGTCTCATTTATGGCCTCCAAAGAGCGCATAATGAGAGCTAATTCAGGCGATGGTGGTGGCGGCGTTGTCGGTACCTACGACGACGCCCCTCTGCCTCAATTTCCTCGGGTCCTAACCATCCTGTATACTTGAATCTGCATCAACCAAAGTTGTCAGGGTGATTTCAAGGACATTTCACATTTGTGCAACTTAAACTATAAAACAGGGTTAGGCGTAAGTTTTTTTTTAACTTGTCTGTAAATAGACGTTACTCTCTTTAGGGGAAGTGGCTAGGTCAGGGTCGAAAGCCTCTAAGCTCGATGTCTTTGCCTAAGAAAACTACTGACTCCCTCGCCTGGTAGCTACGCTAGCATTGCACCATACTTGCCAATTTCTCTAACTTACCTTCCTAGTGCGCATGAAGCCCCCCCCCTCTTCCCGCTTATCTCGGTCTAAGTCCTTAACTTTTCGCTAAAATCAATTTAATTAGTCGCTTTAACTAATTTTAAATTTAAGCATGAATCATAAATTTAAATATAATTAAACATAATTTTAATTATAAATAAATTTTAAAACATAGTTAATTAATAATGTTCTTAAAACATGATTAATATTATTATGTTTTAACATTTTTGACTAATAATACATTGATGAGTGAGATTGCTGTGGGTGGGGCTTTTAGTTTTGATCGGAAAAACCACAGTGTAGTCATTAGATTGTCGACGTTTCAGATCCAGATCAGGATCCATCTTCAGGACAAAGAGCCTGGGTTTATAAGAGAAAGAGAAGAGCTGGTATAAATACTGGAAGAGGGAAAGTTTCTTAGTGTCGGCTAAGTAGAATTATTTAATAGATTTATTTTATAAAATATCACTAGGGTTTATTAAATTCTTGTTTATTAAAGGTTATGATAATTTTAGGGTTTTTTAATTTATAAATAATTATGTTCTGGGTTTAGTTTAAGGGTAAATTAAAATTGTTAATTCTAGGGTTAGGTTAATAAGGAGTGCTTGTCTAGGGTTTAATATTAGGGTTTAATATGTTAAAAGGAAAATAATGGGTTCTAATTAGTTTAAGGTTGTGTACTAAGGTTTCTAAATAAATTATTTAATTTTCTAGGGTTTAATTTATAATTAATTATTTAATAAATTTTAATTATTTTATAAGAAATTACTAGGGTTTATTGAATTTTTGTTTCTTTAAAGGTTAAGATAGTGTATTAACAATTTTAGGGTTTCTTATTTAAAATTAATTATTAGGTTAATATGATAAGAGGTTAAGGTGTGCTTGTTATGGGTTTAATATTAGGGTTTAATTTGTTATAAGGTAAAAAATTGGGTTCTAATCCGAAGTTTATTGTTGTTTTTTGTGAAACAGGGGGAACCAGTTTTCGCTCAGTTCTAGACCATTATCTCTGTTAAGGTTACTAGGGTGTTTAGGAATTTCAATGGCTTCTCTAATACGACGTTTGAAGAGGTGATTCTCTTTGGCGAGGATTTTGGTGTCTTCTAGGCGAACATGGTGTCTAGTTTTGATGGAGTGTTCAGCTAGGGCGGAGGTGCGGATGCGTTTGTTCTTGATGTCAGCTCCATGTTCTTTTATCCTAACTTGGAAGGAGCGACCGGTTTCACCAATGTAGCATTTACCACATGAGCACTCTATTTTGTAGATTCCTTTGCCATTGTGAGGGTTAAGTTTGTCTTTAACGGATCTCATGCTCTGTTTGATGGTAACAAGGGGTTTGAAGGAGGTTTTAATCTC
>JASDQU010102429.1:9188-50915 GCA_032191745.1 Picea mariana
CTTTGAATTATAGTACACTCATCACTTAACTTTATTACTTACCTTCTAAAATCTCTTAAACCACTTTGACTACTTTGACCTTTTGGGGCTTCTAGATGACATATGAGGGTCCTCCAACTTCGTAAGGCCATAACTCTCAAACCGTGAGGAGTTATGTGACGTTTCACATACCACCAGAAATGGAATGACATTTAATATCCATATAGAATATTATTACCTAGATATATATCAAAACTCATACCATTATCCATCAAACAAACTTGGGTCCATTACCCAAACCTGGGTTCTCCAAATTCTTATGGCCATAACTCTCTAACCATGAGGAGTTATGTGATGTTCCACATACCACTGGAAATGGAATGACATGTAATATCCATATAGAATAGTATTACCTTCAAATATATTAAAATGCATATTTTTATACATGAAACAACCTTGGGTCCATTACCCAAACCTTTGTGCTATCGAAATTCGCTACCGGACTTTCTCCAAGGGTTGAAATCAATCTACAATGTCACTTTCCAATGGTTTACATCAATGACAACCAACTATCCATACCAACTATCCATCAACCTAAGCCAATTGTCTGGCAATTATCAACAACAACCATGCAAATCAAATAATCAATGGCATGATTACCTTCTCATCCAACTCTTTGGAAGTAGCTATATTTCTCATGTAGAGGTATTCAACCCAGTGATGAATGAGGCACTTCATTAGGAAGGATAAAGACTCATCCAAAAAAAATATCATATAAATCAACCCTCTCTTGCCAATAAATAGTTGGATGATCCATTAAGGGTTGGAAAAAACCATCCAACAAGATAAAATGTGGTTGAGTGGGTGAAATATGTTTATGGGTGAGTGGAAACTCAATCAATAAGACAAAACATAGGCTAGAGAGGAAGGAGCGACCCATGGGTGTGTGGAAATCGATCAACAAGACAAAATGTAGTTTGTGGGTGAGTGGAAATTGGCTAGTAATACCAAAACATTCTATGGGTAGATTTAGTCACTCAGCAATGGAGAAAAATTCCCAAGGTGGAAGTAAAACACTTAGAGAGATATAAATTCACCTACGTAGAAATAAATTTTCCTAGGGAGATATAAATTCACCTAGGCAAAAGTACATTTTCCTAGGGCGATATAAATTCACCCAAAAACTAAAAATTCGACACAAAGGAAGGTAATTTACATTGTGGAATTTACTTTCAACAACCAAAGGAAACATTCAAGAACCATTAACACAGTAATAAAACTCACCATCAACAAACAAATTTTACATTGGAAAACAAGCATTTCATGTGAATTTCATTAATTTCAGGAGATAAATACAGAGGGTTGAACTATACACATATGTGTATTGTTACTCATATAAAAAAAAAAAAAAAATTAGATGGCCATGGCTTAGAGGAACATTCACTCATCATGGACAAGCTCGTTAACTCTTTTGTCCATCAATCTTTAAGCAGGTTGTGTTCTTCAATCTCTCATTTCTACTACCGTCTTCCCCATTTCTCCTTGCTTCTCCCTTGTTCCCTTCACTACATCCTTCATTATTTGAATGGGCTCCCTTTGGAAGTCCAACCATCACATGGTTCATTTCCCCTTCCATTTTTTTCAAAAAGACAAAATAAAATTGAAATAACAATTATATTCTTATTGAAAAATTTACAAAATATTTTGGGGGAGGATCCAATTTGGATCAATAACCAAAAAAAGAACAAAAATAAATCCATTTAAAACAAGAGGGGTGTATGTAACATCCCTCTCTTGCGCACACCTGATTTGACTTATTCTTTGAGGGAACTTGTGTGCAAGTGATCTGGTTCATTATATGATATATTGTTTCGCTTATGGATTATGATGATGTTGTGGATACGATGATATGTTATTTGATTATATATGTGTCGACATGTTCTATTGACTGGTTTCTCCTGAGTGTGCAGGACTCTGGACATATTGAGGATGTCGATGGCATCGATGGACCTCCTTGGAATCTGGATCGAGTTAGGGAGTGGACTGTTTGTGGTTTGAGTATTTATGTTATTACATATGTGACATATGATTGGCATATTATGATGTTGTTTATGGATCACTGACATGTTTCGTTGATGGATGCAGGCCGACAATAGCTTTCTAATCAGCCTCACATTCGGATTAAAAGGGTCATGCATGACAACCAAAGATATTGAGGGAGAGGTGTGGCATCAACCTTGCCACAGCCTACTAGCACTCTCGTCGTGGCTAGAACTATAGGTTAACTATTACCTAGTTCGAGAGATCCATGATGTCGTGAGGGCAGACTGAGACAGTCTCTCACGAAGATTCTAAGGGGTGTGCAATAAGGCAAGGTCCTTATTCCTTAGAGGTTATTATTCTCCCACAAGGTTTCCTGACGGAGTATTGACTCCAAGGGTTGGACGTCTACCAAAATCAGTCAAAAGGTGAGTGGCACTACTGGCACAGGGGAAAACCCAAGGTTTAGCTCCAAGAGCACACCAACTAGCCCTAACTACTATCCCTTTCCGCAACACCTGCGAGGCAGATGCAGTCTCACCCGAAGTAGCTATGGGGGGCTTGCAGGACACAGGTGTCTACAACCAAAGGGAATACAAAGTGGATCCAATACAAGAATAATACAACATCTAGATATCAATTCCCAGCTTAGATATACTTCGCACAACTATCTGTCAGATCTAACATAATAATGCAATAACAGTATATCTATAAACAAGAGAGCACAACATCAATCACACACAACACAAATATGTACGTGGTTCACCCTCTCCCTAGAGCTACGTCCACAGAATTGTTCTTTATAATATATTAACATGGAAGCATACAGTTCTTATCTACGCTCTTAGCTAGCAGATATTCTCTCTTTCTCTCTTCTCTCAGTCTTCACTCCCTGTGCACCTAGCTGTAGGGTTGATCTTTGCACTCAGCTAAATATCTTACAACATAGACTTCCCTCACTGCTCAATGCTTCGCTCTCTCACTACAATAATCACTCATAGCAATGAAAAAACTTGGAATGAACCCTCTTCCCTCATCTAGGTTCTTATTTATACATTGCAATAGCTCACCGACAGCCTTAGGCTAAAACCTAAGTGTCAAAACCCTAGATACCAAAACCCTAGGTCAAATTGACCCATGTTTTTAGGGCTTCGCCAACCTATCTTTCCTTCCTTCTCACGCAGTGATCCAAAGCATCCAACGGTGGCTTTTTCCACTTGTTGAGTTGTCCATGATCCATCTTCCTTACTGGTCTATTATCCTCAATCTACTCATCCAACGACTTGCTTTCTCTTACTTCCCTCCATCTTTTCTACTCTGCTGCTCACTTCAACCCAGTATCAGTCACTGTGTCTTCCGCGCAGTTCACATTCTGTCTTTTCTACCTTACTCTTCTCTTACTTCCATACCCAAGGGACAACAAGCCCCCAACACTCACATGTGACTCGTCCCAAGGCACTTCATATCTGACCCTTTTGATTTTCTTCATCTTCAGGTTGCACGAAGCAACCTGTGCTTTCTGCTCTTTCCTTCCCCACTGAGTACAGAATATCTTTCATGTGTTTGTTACCCAGTTTCAAATGCACTTGGTACCTAGACCCTTTTCCTTATGCTTTTAGTGAGAGCTGTCAGGCAACTGGTTGTCATAGTACAGTTTCAACCGACTCCCATTCACCAAACCTTCCTTCCATTTTCCATTCAAGGTATTCAATTATGTAGATCCTCCTTCCATGACATAGACAACCTCATATGGCCCCAGGCAATGTGTTCTGAACTTTCATGGATTCTTCATGAATTTTTTGTTGTATATCAGTACCAAATCGCCTTGCTTAAATGCCTTCTTCTTGATGTGTCTGTCATGGTAGGCCTTTTCTCTTTCCTTCTATACCTGTTGATGGAATCCTGCAATAAATTTGTCTTCTTCTAGTTCGACCAACTGTGTGAGCCTCTCTTGAACAATGCCATTTTCATCCATATCTGTAAAGGTTGTGATTCTTAATCTTGGGACCAAATATTCCATCGGAACAACTGCTTCGAGACCATAAGCCAACTTAAATGGGGTCTGCATTGTTAGCTTCTTGAAAGTGGTTCTATAGGCCCATAGTACTGCTAGTACTCTTAAATCCTAGTTATCCCTATTCACACTGCAAATCTTCATCAGCATTGTCTCCAAGATCTTATTGAATGCTTCAAATGTCCCATTCTCTTGCGGGTGGTAGGGTGTTCTCTTCTGATGATGGACTGCAAATTCCTCGATCAAGGATTCAATGGTCTTATTAATAAAATGTGTTCCTTGATCACTCATAAGGATATTCAGGCATCTAAACCTGGTTATGATGTCATCAAATATGAATCGCACAATTGTAGTTGCACTACAATCTCTAACTTCTCTTGCTTCGACCCATCTGTTCAAGTACTTTGTTGCAATGATTATGTATCTGGCTCCTGTGCGCTTGCCTGGTGGGTTTATAGGTCCCACGAATTCAATGGCCCATTTCTCAAATGCTTGTAGGGTCAGCTGCAGTGCTAAAGGAATTTCATCTCTTCTGGATGGTTTCCCAACTCTTTGGCATATATCACAGGCTCTGTAATAGTCCTTAGCATCTCTGTGTAAGTTAGGCCACCAAAGGCCAGCTCTAAGAACCTTCTGTGTTGTTGTTTTCCTTGCGTAGTGTCCTCCTGCAATGCCTTCATGAGCTTCTGTGAGGATCAATGGTCGCTCTGCCTCCATAACACGCCTCTTCAATATCTCATCAGGTCCCATATTTTATAGCTATCCAACTATAAGTGAAAAGTCTACAGCACGCACTACGAATTTTTCTTCTGGGTGATTGTATATTCACTAGGTGCCATTTCTGTTGACAGGTATTGGAATATCTCCGCGAAGTGATCATCAATATTTCTAATGTCCAACAACTGTGCATCCGACAATGTATCCTCCAAACTAGTAGGCTCTTCTCCATGTTCCAACCTCGACAAGTGGTCAGGACCTTTGTTCATTCTTCTTGGCTAAACCATGATCTCAAAATCGTATTCCTGAAATAGCAAAAGCCATCTACATATTCCACCCCCCAAAACTGGCTTGTTGACTAAGTATTTCAGCGCATAGTGATCAATGAAAATTTTAAAGTGTCCTCCCAACAATTAGTGGAGAAACTTTTGTAGCACATACACCATGGATAACCCTTCTCTCTCAGTGGTGGTGTAATTAATCTCAGTTGTTGATAGCTTCCTTCTAGAAAAGGATAACGGGTGGTCAATGTATCCAGCTATCATTTGTGCTAACACAGCTCCTAATGCAATAGAAGATGTGTCGACATGCACATGAAATTTCTTGCTCCAATCTGGGAAAACCAAAATAGGCACAGTAATCATTTTCTATTTTAGTGTCGAAGCTCTGTTGTCATTCTTCTGTCCAATGAAACTGACAATATTTCTTCAAAAGCTTCTCCATGGGTGTTTTGATTTGTGCATAGCCTTTAATGAACTTCCTGTAGTATCTTGTGTGTCCCAACGCAGTGCGCAACTGTTTGACTGAAGTAGGAGGGGGCAGATCAACTATAATGGAAATACTAGATGGCCCTACAATCCCTATCATCACGCGCCACCGACTTACAGAACGTGCAATACATATTTGTGGGTGTCTAAACATATTTTTTTATGTAATAGCATTCACCGGGGTGATGTCTATTTCTACATTCCTCGCACCATGGTAAGGTAACTTGCTTTAAAGGACTCGGGGCTCCAGATTCCAAATACTCATGAAATAGGGGACAGTGATCCTTGTCATGGCCTTCTGATTTTCATCTAATGCACCAGATATCTTCTCTTTTATCTTTTTCGTTGTCTTTCTTTATATCTTCGACTTGCAGCGATAAACTAGTTAGTTGACTCAAGATTTGACTCATACCTGAGCTAGATTCTCCCATAGGGGTTGATTCTAACTTCATGGCGATCTCTAGTGCCTCCGTCTGTGAAGAAATATTCTATTGCATCAGAGGAACTCTAATATGTGGTAAGAGAGAAGCAATGAACCACTCCTTGTTCTTCTCATCTGGGATTTGAAAACTCAAATGCCCTGTCAAGGTCTTAAATCTCTGATCAAACTCCCACATAGGTTCAACTATTCTTGTCTTGATTTATTTTAGTTCTATAATGCACTCTAAATCTGACTTAGGTTTCTTGAATTCAGAAATTAGCACAATCTTAATGACATTTAGCAGTTTAGGTGCAGCTTCTTGGAGAAACTTCATGTACCATCTCAGTGCACAATCTCTCAGGGTAGTACTAAACTGAGCTCGTTTAACAGCTTCGTCAGTGACATTTTTAATACTCCACATAGCTTCATATAGAAACCAGTGTTGATCAGGATCTTCAAATCCATCTCCTCTGAAGGTGGGTAACCTCATCTCATCTTCCATAGATCTTCCTAGGTTTCCTGACTGAGTATGTGGTGGGCTTCTAGTGACAGTGCTCTGAGTGCTCTGGTGACTCTGATTAGTCTGATTGCTTAATGTTGTTGAAACAACAGGGGAAATAATAGTACTTACTTCAATAGTCTGCGTGGTTCCTGAATCGTTTGGCTCTTCCCGACGAGGTTATTCATATTTCCCTTCCTCTTCCCTAGAGGATTCTGAATGCTCTTTGTCTGTCAGACCCACCTCTTCTCCACTGTAGGAACCCTCATCCCTGTAGTTCTGCTTAAACAAGTTCACAAGAGGAAATTCTTTGAACACTCTTCCACTGTGCGTATGTCCAGCCTCTGTGTCGTTTTCACTGTCTGAGTTCTTGAACATTAGCCTTTTCTAATCTGACCAACTATTGTACCTTTAAGATGTTATTCTCATGCAATATCATCTTGATCTTCAACTTTAAAAAGTGTAAAACTTTTCCTCTGGGTCCCTTAAAGAAATACCTCTCGGCTTAGCTAAATGACTCTACTCTATCAACAGCAAACTCGGTGACATACCCTCCAATGGTGCTATCAAACCAGTGATCTACTGCTCTTGACACGGCGTTATCAACTCTCTTGATATTCTTTATCAACACTGACGTCCAAACCACAGGGGTTCTAGATCTAATCTAAAACTGGGTATCTACTAACCTAGCTAGCCACTCATATAGCTCCTGATGGATTCCCCCAAAGAAAATCTTGTGTATATTAGTAAAGATATATCTTCCCAGCCAATCCTATGTACTAAGATTAGGGTTCTTGTTCTGGGCTTTAGCGAAGTCCTTTTTTTGATCTTCTATCCACTTCTAAATCTTTGTCTTCGATGGAAACCATCTTGGCATTCCATCAAGAAGATTCCAGTCCCAACAACAGAACCATTTGTTGGCACAGGGGCAGACCCAGAGTTCAATGCTACAATAGCACACCAATAAAACCCTAACTACCGACCCTTTCGACAACACCTGCGAAGCAGATGAAGTCTCACCTGAGGTAGAGGCATGGGTGGTTGCAGGACTCTGATGTTTGCAACCTTAGCTAAGACATGGATCTATGACTGTAACACTTTAACAGAGCACTTAGTAGTTACATTTCATCAATATTCGCCTTTATCTTACAGCGCAGATAAACCCTAATAACATAACAGTGCATTATTCACACATATCCAATATAATCAAGCACTGAGCACATCAACATAGGTCAGATATAGCATTCATTCACATTATTCATCATTAAGCTATCATATCAGATTCATCTAACATACGTCAGTTCACTAAGTGTTTAATCACATAAATAAGAGAACAACCAAAACACACAAAGAAACCACAACACAGGATATACGTGGTTCACCCCCACTCTGGGGCTACGTCTACCAATTCTTCTTCTCTTTATTGTCTTCTATCAATCTTCTACATGCACAGAGCCTTTAGATATTACTCTGCAGAGGACAAGAGATCTGTGCACTTCGCTAGATCCTCCTCCCTGATTTACAACACAAAGCCTTCCACAGTCTCTTATGATCACTTACACTTAGCTCTACAAGTTTTACACAGTATGCACAAAGAAATTACAATTACCACTTGCACTTAGCACCTAGCATCACATATATGCCCCCCTTCTTACATCACCTAGACATCTATTTATACATTACAAAATCAGGCCTAAACATAGGTAAACCCATGGGCCGACATCCCCATACCTGTTACATAAGCCCAAAACCCAAAAATCCCTAAAAATGGGCCAAGATCCCGCGATCTCCGCTTTGACTTGCGCTCTGCCTTCGACAGCCTGTCAAAGTCCCAAAAGTAGATCAAACATGACCAAGGATCCTCAAAACTTGGTCAAGGGCCAACAGGCACGCTTGGAGCATGTAGTGCATCTTGAAGGTCACATCGCATAAATGAAACATGAATGAAGATGATTGCCACCCTTGGAGCACGTAGTGCATCTTGAAGGGCACGTTGTGGTTTTAACACTAGTGATTCAATGAACCTAGGTACCTAAAAAACAATATCTCATTTTGTCCTGGTCAGCCTTAAAATAAATTTTGTATGAGTAAAGTTTATCAATTATAAAATTTCCCTTTAAAAAAACTCTAAGCCTAGTGAAATTAAAGCCTAGGTCTAAATAGGGTATGAGGTAAAAAAAATTAATTAATCCATTAATAAATGGGGGATAGAGAAAAATCAAATTTAGAAATTAGAGAATTAAATTATCCAAAAAAATAATTGTTGTTTATGTGAAAAACTTGCTAATTCCGAACTTAGACAAAAAGGGGAAATTAAATGCAAAAGGAATGTGGAACATAAAAAGGAATATATTCTAGAGAACTTTCCCTAAATGAACTCAACTAAGATTTAAGAAGGGTGTCATTCATTAAAGGAAATTGAGGGAATAAAGGGACAACAAGGAGCATTTTTAGGAACGCTTTTAGGTGGGTGAGGGAAATTGGAAATTTAATTTAATTAATTAAATGAATTTCTGGTGCAACTAAGGGATTGGGTGACAAGTGTACGAGGGAGGATATTTCCTACTTAATTTTTAATAAAACTAATTTATTGTGAAAATGGAAAGGTGACTAATAAGAAATCTATAAAATAAATGGCAGGGAAGAGGAAAAGGGGGATGACTGGTATGTGTAAGGTTACGCTGCCATTATTTTCTTGATGGATTTTTTTGTGGGAGTTGGGATACCCAGCTTGAATAGAGAGTGGTAGCTCGACCTTGTGAGACGATTTGAGAGCTATCTTTCTTTGGTTTGTGTGCGTCGACCCTTTGCGGCTTGGGGGGCTCAGGGGGAAGAAGAGTACCCCTAGCATTGGCTCAGAGGTAACAGTGAGGTCTTGATGATTAGAGAGTGGAGAGATGGACGGAGAACAAGCGTGGGAAAACAAACTTGGATTATTTGCCTTCAGTGACGGTATGAATGTGTAAAATTTTGCATTGGTAAATTTGTTAAAAAAAAATTGTATATGGATCTCGATATTGATGAATATTGTAATTAACTTCTGGAATAGTAGTTGGTAATTTCAATTGGAATTGATCTGATAATGAATTTCTAGAAGAATCTGTGAACTATCATAATAGTTTTCATATATGCAGTTTTTTTTTCTTCTTCAGAATGTGGCTTAAAATTTTAGAAATAACTGTGTATGGGTATTCCTTTGAGGATTGATAACAACATAGTTATTAAATCTACTTCTACTTATAGTCTAGGATGTCACTAGATGCCACTGATTTTTGGAAGTGTAAATTGGACTCTATTGTACAACCTATTGATATTTTTCCTAGTCCCCATTAGTAAGAACCTTGAAGTTTGTTCTCCTACCATATATGTAACCTATTTAATGGATGGCCTTTAATTTTTAAAGAAGCCAGGACTGTTGTAAAGAATGTATCCCGCATCGTTGGACATTGGGGATAATGCATAGTTTTAGGTGCATCATGTATATCCTATAAGTAGGGCTTTCACTAATTGTACAACAGTGTCCTACCAGTCTTATCAGAGAGTCCTTAACCAGTTTCTATGCATCCTCCAATATTGTTGTTCTAGGATCACCTTGAGATTATGCTGAAATTATTCAATTGTGTATGTACCCAGCTGAATTTTAAATGCTACGCAAAATACTGTGTATGGATTTTAAAATAAGTACTTTTGTTGTTCTAACATTGTGGTCCTGGATCATACTTCAAGGTATCGACAACTTGAAAAAGGAAACACATGGCAACTCATATCTTTGTAAACACAATAGCATGTTGGGCGGATTTGTTGTTCCAGTTGGTTGTACCTACCATTGTTCCATCGTCGTTGTATTTGCAAGGTGAGACTTGAAGGTGCCCCCAACCCATCAGATCATTCTACCAAGAGTTCTACAAACACCTCTGATTTTATGAAGGAACAGTTCTGAATGTTGGTCCAAATTTATTTACCCAAACCTTGTTGTGCAGTCAACTCTGAGGCCATCGTACTTTCCCTTCGCATCCTTCTCTCATTGTTGTACCTTTAAAAAAAATTGTTTTTTAGGTAGGGCCTCTCTAGGACCCTTATTCCTCTATAATAATAATCATCTCTCACTAAAGAATCTTCATAGATGTTGGTTATTATCTGATAGGTATTGTAGATTAAGAATATCTTGGTTTGGAAACTTTTAATATTTAGCAATAGCATTCTGGATCAACATGCGACTTGAGTTAGTTATTCCCACTACGAATTTATTTTAGTTATAACATCTATAAAGGTAGAGGTATTTTAATTATCTTTGGATGGTAAATTTTAATATTTTTAATTAAATCTTGACATATATCCTAGAACCTGATATATTATTGAATTTAATTTTATGGACAAGTTGATGTATACGGGAGTCAAACCATGCAAGTGCCCAACATGTGTGAGAGACTCGTTCCTAGTTGAAACTGCTTGTACTCAGAGAATCGGTGACTACCCGGTGTGTATGACGAGATTATATCATGTTGTCTCTTATAAAAAAAACTGCCCTTACCCAGCAACCGTGATTGCCCAATGCGCACATGTTTAAAGGAGACTGGGAATTGTGGTTTAATTGTTCTTACCCAGCTTAAAAATTCTTGGATGCATGTGAGTTGATGCATCCCCCCTTCTCTCCTAGGAGTTTTGAAACCTCCTGGTCTAGGATCATTTAATAACTCGAGTCAAATCGACTCTTTGGGGCTCTTCTAGACCGACAAAAACTTATCCACGGGCCTCTAATTTCTTCCCCGTGCTCAAAAAAATGAACGAGGATCTTCGTGATACAACAGAATCCTCTGAGGGACATTAAGCCAAGATATGGGAAAAATTTGTTTACACCTGATGATTTCGGGCCTTTTCCTCCTCCTGTTACAGGCTTGAATTCATCTGAACCTCTCGAGTGCTTCTACTAGCTTCTTGTGCCTTCAATTCTAAAAATCAGGCTTTAGCCCCTTTTTTGTCCTGATAAAAACTACATGTGACCACAGCTATGACCAGGTGCCTACTCAAAGGGTGTTTTAGTGCTTCGGGCTTTGGGCGTTTTCACTTCTCCTGTCACCAATTCCTCCATACTCTCAACTGGAAAAGTTCCTAAATGACGTGAGAGGGATCGATGATCCCTACTCCTTGCACAGATCTACGACCCAAAACACCTTCGGGCTCTTGTGCTTTGGCGAATTTAGAAACACTATTCCATGAAACCTCTAGAGTATAAAATCTTCGAAGTTCAAAATATGATGCCATGTGTCCTCAGCCTCCAATGTCTCAGATCTAATTTGGCTCCCTGTGACTTTGGGAGTTCTCCACCCTTCTGCACTTGCTCTGGAATGCAAGATCTCCCACCAAGTGTCTCCAACTGACGGACCACTGAGATCTTCTTCGCTACCTCAGAATTCAGGAGTTTTCGAAGCTCGACACTTCAAATCCTCTAAAGTGGCTCTTTCCCGAAGTTGACAATATGTTGCCACGTAACTCCTCCTGATCAACGGTCAGGATCTATTCTCTACTTCGGGCTTCGAGAGTTTTTGAAGAAAACCACCTCATTTTCCTCAAAGTACTCTTCTTCTGAAACACGTGGATCTCCACCATGTATCCCTCCTAGAACCAATGACTAATATGAGCTCCAACTTTGGAGCTTCAGTGATTTTTCACTTTGCTAAACTAAAAAACTCTCGGATTTTTATTCCTCCGGACTTCTAGATCTTCTGCCACCTTTCTCTCTTGAGGATGGATGGTCTCAATCCACTTCGAGAGTTTGGGATTTTGGCGAGTTTTTTCTTGTGTGCACAAAAAAAAGGTTAAAGCTCGTGCTCTTTACCTGGATCCAATGGGTGTCGATCCTTCGTGCTCAGATCAAACGATTGGGATATGCTCTCCTCCTTTGTGCGCTCCTACTAGTGTTTGGACATGGGATTCAACCACCCATATCTCTTCCTTGCAGCTGATCCAATTGTTGTTGTCACTCTCCCTCCTGAGCTTCTGGGACTTGGAATGAGTCCATCGACACGCACCTTGCATTATCCCTTCTGATATTTTTCCAATGTAATTTGACCTCACTCTGGCACACATTTGCGTCTACATGAAAACTTGCACTATCTTTCCAATTTGAACCTGTTAAGGTCCTTGACCTTCATTCGCTATGAAGAGTCACATTTCACAGTTGCACTATCCTTCCTAAGCCTTGCAGTTGCTCATCTTTCCAAGGGACTCAGCCCTTCTGCTTCCCTTCAAAGGATTTTTGCACCCTCCTGGCACTTAATGCTCGTCCTCCTAAGATTTTTGAACTTGAAACAAGTTCTCTCCTACATGCACTCCTTACACTTGTCTAAACCTTCAGACGTCTTCATATTTTTAACACTTTGTCTGAGTGTTGGCCTAGTGCACTCCTTGCACAGGTCTTCCTCCAGAGTCCTGATCTCTCTCAGGTTCATTGATGCACTCCTTGCATCCTCTCAATGCACACCTTGTAGAGCTTCTTTCCCCCAGAGTATTCAGCAACTCAGGTGCTCTTCAATTCCTCCAAAACTTTAGAAAGGTGTTGTCTTTATGCACTATTTTCACTCTCTCAAAGCACTCCTTGCTGAGCCCTTCCTTTAGAGTGTTCAGAAACTCTAAAATATATCTCCTACCTATCTACTAGAGTGTTCAGTAACTTTGTGGGTGTCTCCCTCCAACACTCTTATCTCCCTATGAACTCAAAACAGATTTCAATTGTTCACACTTGCACCTTCTCAGTGCCCACCTGGCAGAGTCTTTTAGAGTATTCAACAACTTTGATTGTGCTTTTTCTGCACAGTATTTCCTTGAGAGTATTCAGTAACTCTGAGGCTCCTCCCTGATTCAGTAGATGTTCTAGTCTGCCCACCTGACACATTCTCCTCTAAACTCAAAGCATATTTCATATACACACTCCTTGCGTTGGCTCACTGAGTTTTTGATACTCTGTCATGCACTCCTTTAATTTAGCCTAAAGAACCCATAAATAATCCAGCAAACTCACAGACAAATAATTTTTTCTATCCCTGCAAATGGAAACCTATCATACACATCTACAACATAAATGAACACACATTGACAACATCAAACAAGAATTCACCACACAGGATTTCATAAACAATGAAATCTGTTCTTTTGTATTAATATCAAAATGTCAATTACAATGTGTGCAAAATCTCGGACTGCAACAGTCTCGTCTCTTCTCTCCTTGGATTACAATGTGTTTTCATCAACTTTCAGCAGTCTCTTTTGGGCATACGTTACAATTATTTATACAAGAGGGGCTCATTGAGCTTTCCCTCCAAGCTACACTAGTGGTGTCTAATCACCATCAAAATGCCTATCTACTGAGGCTTATTACATTGAATGAAAAATCTAGTCCGAATCAGATCTAGATAAACCTACAACTGACCATTACAGGCAACCTTAAATACATCATGTACAAAGGCATCAACTCAGCTCTTCTAGCCTTACAGAATTTAATTTTCTTTTATTTACATTGAATTTTAAAATTTGACAGAAAAATGAGAGGGTTGGCGCCTCTCCCCTTATTAAATGCACTTTGATGTGCTAGAATGTAGGCGCATTCTTAGGTGGAAAGGTTGTTCCTGCATCATACTCCACTACTGGGAAAATCATGAGCTCCTACTCATGACCTTCTCTGCTCCACTGTTGAAATCCTCCTGGATCCAAAACTTCTCTCTGGATTTGTCCACCTACTCCCATGTTTTGTTGTTGCTACTACAGGTTCTCCTCTTTTCAGCTTCCTCCTATTGACATCCTCTTGTGTTGATCTCAACATCAGCCTCCTTATCTCCCCTATCTCCTCTTTCGGTTTCTCTGTTGTTTGGCTCTCCTTATACAGTCGGCCATGATGCACTTCTTCCTGTTGATCTAAGGGAAGATCATCCTGATCCCCCATGTTGTCTCCATCTCCTGTGGCACTATCTTGCCACTCTGTTGTAGACTCCAATAATGCAGTCTCATCATTGAGTTGTTTCTCAGCTTCCTCCTCTGACAGATTGGCTTCTGTCAGCTCTTCTACTAATAAAACTCTAGCTTCCTCCAGTTGCTCCTCAGGATGGTATTCTCCTTCTCTTTTCATGATTTCATCCTGGAAGTCCTTCTCTGGTTTTGGATTGTTCAACCAATCCTCCAACATTTCCAATTCCATCTCCCACTGAGTGAGAAACCCAATTATATGATCCTCTTTTTCTATTGGGGAAAACATCAGTGTTTTCTCCTTCTCCTCCTTTATGACAGTCATGATTGGTTGTCCTTCTGCTGCATTTGAAACTTGTGCACTAGCCTCTATTGGGCTAATTGGCAGGAATATTTAAATTCCCCCAATGATCAGAACACACATCTGATCCTCCTCCATCATCACTCCTTACTGATATGAACTCCTAGTTGATTTCATCTCTTCTCCCTTTCCCACCTGGAAAATCAAAATTTCTCCTCTGCCCTCCTGGCAGACTATGAGATAAATTGTTGATCTCCTCTCATTGCCCACCTGGAAATCTGAATTTTCATCACTGCCCCTCTGGCAGTTTATCAGATCAACTGATCTCTTCTCCTCCTCATCACTGAGTCTCTCTCCAACCTCGGGTTCACAAATGTAAACCACTTTCTCTGTGTCACTGAGGGTTTCAAGTTCCCTCGACCACCTCCTCAAATGTTGTTGCTTCCTTCTGGCCAACAACTTTTGGACAGGCCATTTTACTGTTTGTTTCATTGGTCATTCGTACCTCCAGCGTACCTGTGATTCTTACTGCATATTCAGTGTTAACATGTTGAGCTCTTCTCTCACCTCCTTGAACTCTTTTTCCATCTCTGTTTTTATTTTTTACTTGCGGTCTTCTCCTCAACCACACCTATGTCCTCCAGTAGCCATTTTTCTTCTCTTCCTTCAGCCCACCTGGTTGTTTGTTTCCCACTATACAAATGAGAGTGTCTCCAACTTCTCCTACAACCCACATGGTTGTTTGCTTGACTATTGTGAACTTGCAACAATCCTTCACACAGAGCATCAATACTTTGTCTCCTCCTTCACATGTTGTCTAGAAATGAAAATTTAAGCTTTTGATACCACTTGATGGTACCACACTATATTCTTTGTCTCCTATTTCCTTTGCCTATTGTCTGCAAGAAAAATCAAGCTCTGATACCACTTGATGGTATCAGACAAAACCTTTTCCTAGGCTCTGATACTACTTGATGGTATCAGATAGAACCTTTTCGTAGGCTCTGATACCACTTGATGGTATCAGACTATCTCCTTTGTCTCCTCTCTCCTTTGTCTATTTTCTGCAAGAAAAAATTCTTCCTTGATACCACTTGATTGTATTAGAAAGAACCTTATCCTAGGCTCTGATACCATTTGATGCAGCCCCCCTTCTCTCCTAGGGGTTGTGCGACCTCCCGGTCTAGGATCGTTTAATAACTGTAGTCAAATCGACTCTTCGAGCCTCTACTAGACCCACAAAACCTTATCCACAGGCCTCTAATTTCTTCCCCATGATCGAAACAACAAACGAGGATCTTCTCGATACCACAAAACCCTTCGAGGGACCCTGTGCCAATCTATGGGACAAATGTGTTTACACCCGATGATTTGGGGCCTTTTCCTCCTCTTGGTATATGTTTGAATTCATCTGAACTTCTTGGGTTCTTCTCCTAGATTCTCGTTCCTTCAATTTTGAATCTCAGGATTTAGCCCCTTTTTCCTCTTGACAACAACCGCATGTGACCGTGGCTATGACCAGGTGCCTACTCAAAGGGTGCTTTGGAGCTTTGGCCTCGAGCATTTTCACTTCTCCTGCCGCGAATTTCTCTGAACCTCGAACTGGTGAAGTTTCTAACTAACATGAGAGGGATCGAAGGCCCATGCTCCTTACGTAGATCTACAACTCACAACACCTTCAAGATCTGACGCTTCGGTGAATTCCAAAACACTATTCCACAAAACCTCTAGAGTATTAAATCTCTAAAGTTCACAATCTGATGCCACGTGTCCTCAGCCTCCAATGGCTCAGATCTAATTTGTCTCCCTGGAACTTTGGGAGTTCTCTACCCTTCTGCAATCGCTCCTCCGTAATGCAGGATCTCCCGCCATGTGTCTCCAACTGACAAAAGTTTGAGATCTTCTTCGCTACTTCAGGCTTTGGGTATTTTCGAAGCTTGACACTTCAAATCCTTTGAAGTGGCTCTTTCCTAAAGTTGACAGTATGCTACCACTTAACTCCTCCCGATCAACGATCAGGATCTATTCACTACTTTAGGCTTCGGGAGTTTTCGAAGCAACTCACCTCATTTTCCCCTAAGTGATCTTCTTATGAAACACACGGATATCCACCACGTATCCTTCCCAACACCAACGACTAGGATGAGATCCAGCTTCAGAGCTTTGGTGAGTTTTCACTTTGCTCAACTAAAAAACTCCTAAAGTGTTATTCTTCCAGACTTCCAGATCTTCTGCCACCTGTCTCTCTTGACTATGGATGGTCCTGATCCACTTCGGGAGCTCGAGACTTCGGCGAGTCCATTCTCATGTGCACAAAAAATAGGTTTAAATCTCATGCACTTTACCTAGATCCAGCGGGTGTTGATCCTTCCCACTCAAATCCAACGGTTGGGATCTTCTCTCCTCCTCTACGCGCTCTTACTAGTGTCTGGGCGTGGGATTCAACGACCCGGATCTCTTCCTTGCAGTTGATCCAATGGTTTTTGTCGCTCTCCATCCTGAGCTTCTGGGACTTGGAATGATTTCATCGGGGCACACCTTGCGTTATCCCTTATGAGCTTCTGCCAATGTAATTTGACCTCGCATTGGATCACACTTGCGCTCTACATGCAAAATTGCACTTTCTTTCCAATTTGAACCTGTAAAGGGCCTTGACCTTTGTTTGTTATGTATATTCATCGTGCACACTTGCATTATCCTTCCTAAGCCTTACAGTTGCTCAGATTTCCAAGGGACTCATCCCTTTTGTTTCCCTTCAAAGTATTTTTGCGCCCTCCTAGCACTTAACGCTCATCCTCCTTAGATTTTTGAACTTGAAACAAGTGCACTCTTATGTGCACTTCTTGCACTTGTATGAAACTTCAGACGAATTCATATTTTCAACACTTTGTATAAGTGTTGGCCTAGTGCACTCCTTGCACAGGTCTTCCTCTAGACTCTTGATCTCTCTCAGGTTCACTGATGCACTCCTTGCATCCACTCAATGCACACCTTGCAAATATTCTTCCCCCTAGAGTATTCAGCAACTCTGGTGTTCCTCAATTCCTCCAACACCTCAGAAAGGTGTTGGCTATGTGCACTCTTTGCACTCGCTCAAAGCACTCCTTGTTGATCCCTTCCTTCGATGTTCAGAAACTATGAAGAATCTCTCTTGCCTGTCTACCAGAGTGTTCAGAAACTCTGTGGGTGTCTCCCTCTGACACAATTCTCTCCCTCTGAACTCGAAACAGAGTTCACTTGTGCACACTTTCACCTTCTCAATGCCCACTTGGCAAAGACTTTGGAGTATTCAGCAACTCCGGTTGTGCTTTCTCTGCACAGTATTTCCTCTAGAGTATTCAATAACTCTAATGCTCCTCTCTGAGTCTGTAGATGTTATGGTGTTCCCAACTAGAACATTCTCCTCTGAACTTGAAGCAGATTTCAGATACGTACTCCTTATGTTGGCTCACATAGTTTTTGATACTCTATCATGCACTCCTTGCATTTAGCCTAAAGAACCCAGAAATAATCCAGCAAACTCACAGACAGAGAATTATTTCTATCCTTGCATATGGAAACCTATAATACACATATACATCATAAATGAGCACACATTGACAACATAAAACAAGAATTCACCACACAGGATTTCATAAGCAGTGAAATATGTTCTTTTGTATTAATATCAGAATGTCAATTACAATGTGTGCAAAAGCTCAGACTACAAGAGAGTCTCGGCTCTT
Source organism: Picea mariana (assembly GCA_032191745.1). Taxonomy (NCBI): domain Eukaryota; kingdom Viridiplantae; phylum Streptophyta; class Pinopsida; order Pinales; family Pinaceae; genus Picea; species Picea mariana. Next base: position 27,608 of record JASDQU010102429.1, read on the forward strand.
CTCTCCTTGGCTTACAATGTTTTTTCATCAACTTTCAGCAACCTTTTCTGGGCATAATTTACAATGATTTATACAATAGGAGCTCATTGAGCTTTCCCTCCAAGCTACACTAGTGGTGTTTAATCACCATCAAAATGCCTATGTATTGAGGCTTATTACATTGAATGAAAAACCTAGTTCAAATTGGATCTATATCAGCCTACAGTTGACCATTAAAGGTGACCTTAACTACAGCCTTTACAAAGGAATCAACTCGACTCTTCCAGACTTGCAACATTTAATTTTCTTTTAATTACATTGAATTTTAAAATTCGAGGTAAAAATGAAAGGGTTGACGCCTCTCCCCTTCTTGAATTGTCTTTGATGTGTTGGAATGATGGCATGTTCTTAGGTGGAAAGGATGCTTCTTCATCACAGGTGAGCAGAGAAGAAATCACAATGAATATATTGTTTAATTCTCTTGACTTTACTTAAAAAGTTGTCACCGCTGCCAGATTCGGGCTTACTTTTGCGCCCCTCCCTTCATGATCTGTTGTTAATCGACGATTTATTCTGCGATGCAGTGATTGAGGCATGTCAATACTCCAAGTTCCCCTCTAACAAATTATCCATGTTTACCTTAGAGTGGAGAGGTAATTACTTATTACAAATATTTCTAATCATAGTTATATATATATATATATATATATATAGTATTGTCTGCGCATGATGTTTTCAGTGGGATTTAAAGAGGTAAATATTGAATCCTTTGTTTTATTAAATCTCTATTAAATTAGATATATTGTATAATTGTTTGGGTGGTGTTTTAATAAAGAGACTAATTATTATGAGAGTGCATGAGGCACACTCTTCTCACCCTTCATTGCACACCAATTTAGATGTAGTTGTCCTTGTTTCATTTTAATTGAAGGTGGTAATGCAAGAAAAGAAAAAATAACCTCCTTGTAGATAGTAAAAATTTCCTTTATCTATATTGGTGTCAAAACAATGTGAGAGTTATATGTAGGTATCAAGGAAAATTAAATCGAGAGAGTGACAGTACTAAATGCTAATGTAAATTGCTAGAATGTGTATAAATTAAGAATGATTGGATAGGTATTGCTTATTCCTGTGCTTTTAAGTAAAGTTGTTTATGATTGTATTAAGTAGTTAGATTACTTGCGCATACTTAGAAGGAGGTTGTTATACGATGGATTTTATTAAATTTTGATTGCACGCACCTATTAATGTTGTGCACGGTTAATCCAAGAGTTAGAATGTCTAAAGCACCACAAAACCCAATGTTTGAATGTTGTTTAGTTTTCTACTTCTTGCAAAAGGAAATTTATTGTAAGGAATGAATGTTATTGATCTTATACTTCTCACGCTCCATGGAATAGGTGTCGAATTTTATGTTGACTACACTACACCTTGATCAATGATGATTTGGGATTGATTGATTATCTTCGTCTGTTCCTTAATATAGTGAATTTTTACCTTACGCCCTTAATTGTGTTGTAAATTAATAATTATTACTTGCGCATATCGATTGATGTAATATATGGTGATTTAGATCTTAGACTTTTGCGCAGTTTAATTTTTGATGTAATGTGTAATGGTTTGGAAATTGTTTATATTGCACCTCGGCTTACGTCGTTTCTATATGGATTAGTATTTAGGTTCTCTTGCTCCATGTAATTTTTATGTTACATGTGTCGGTTAATAGAATGTCTTTGTGTCGAGATGATCGTTGATGATGCTTGATCAAATTAACAATTGGTCACTATTGTGCCTTTAATTGTGTTGACAAATGATTGAATTGTTGATTATTTTCTCGTGTGCCTAAATTTTTGATGTATAAATGATGGATTAATTGAATAGAATACTCACGTACAATTAATTAATGCGATGTATGACTAGTTTAGTAATTAAACTCCTTGCTCGCACTGAATTTTAATGTGGTGTTGGTGGTTTTAGATTTTAGTCTCTTGCGCGAAATGCAAGTTTATTTTGACGAGTGATTGCACATATGATTGGGATTCATGCCATGAATACCTGCTATTGCATTGCACCTTGGATGTAAGTGGTCTATAATATGTTATGTGAATGATTACTCATGCACCATGTTTAGATTGATGTTTTAACTTCCTAGAGCAGCACTAAAACAAAAGAAAAAATAAATAAATATTTGTGACCTGTTGTACGCCGCTTGTTGTCGTAACGACGGGACGTTACACCCTTCCATTTTTTCAAAAAGACAAAATAAAATTGAAATAACAATTATATTCTTATTGAAAAATTTACAAAATATTTTGGGTATAGATCCAATTCGGATCAGTAACCAAAAAAAGAAAAAAAATAAATCCATTTAAAAAACTCTCTTGAGCCTCTCCCATTATATTACACATCATCACTCGCAACTTATCCTCCATATTGTTGAAATAATTGTTTGTCATTGATTTCAACCCTTGAAGAAGTCTAGTATCACCAAAGGTATGGTTATGGAACTCGAAGTTGATCAAGGAAAAAGGTCATTACGAATAATGTAAATATAGGTAACCCACACATGGATGGATATTCCTCATCGTGTCGCTTCTGGTGATAGGTGATACGCCACATGATTCATCACAGTTGAGGAGTTATGACCTTGTGAAGTTAGAAGCCCTAAAGAATGGTTAATAAGCTCCTAGTTGGTTACAAGTCAATTAATGAAAGGGTAACGTGGTTGTAACAAGAAAGTACTAGAATCCCTAAAGTGACGGAGAGGGATTACTTAGAAAAAGTATATATACACCTCAAGAAGTATCTCACAAATACATTCACACATTCATTCTATTGAATATCTTCTTATGAGTAAGTGATATATTGGCAAGTTTGCGACAATGAAATATGAGGAAAAAGCAAGTGAGAAGTGTGGGAGTTTCACGATCATAGAGGAGATCTAGGGTTTTCTAAGGAAACCCTAATTCAGCTATCCCTCATGGGTCTGATAGCTAGTGTACCATGAGGCACCCCCACGATTTTCCTAGTGCATGTCACGTGAGGCCCCACATGACAAGAGGTCTTATTCATGTGAGGACAAGACAATTTTGGGGAATATGCTAGTGTCAGGTCATTAAGGACTGAGGAAAGGCTACAGGTCTGTAAAATATTGTATCAGGTTAGATACATGACTACAAGTATGTTTATGTGTATGATTTGAGGGTTACCTGTTAGGTTTGGCTATGGTATATGATTGATACATGCTTGGTATATTGTTGAGGTATTGACACTTGATTGAGGTACATCTTGGCTACATGGTTGAGTGAGGTATACTCTTGCATCTGGTTTGGTATATGACATATCTTTGATATGTTGGTATATTATTGAGGCATACACTTGGTATATGGTGGTATATGCATGAGGCAATTTCAGGCACTTCATTGATGATGTTGTACATGTCTATACATTATGGATTCTCTAGTACATGGTACATGATTTGATACATGATTATCTACTCATGATTTATGTTATGGTATCTATATTTGGCATATCTTATGGTACATGATTGATGCATGTTATACTACATTTGTTGGTACACAATTGATGCATGGTATGGTATAGTTTTTAGTATCGCACATGTTGATGACCAGTTACAGGTTGATGGTATAGTGACAGTGACAGGTTAGATACAGTGACAGGTTGACAAGTTACAGGTTGATGTGGCAGTGACAATGGTAGTGACAGTGGCAGTGATTGTGGTAGTGATAGTTTGGCTTACACTTATATTTCAGGGCGACAAGATGAGAAAAGGAAAGGGGGTTTTATCCTCCTTACAGTTGGTGTCAGAGAACACAGTGAGTTGTATCTTCCTTAAGGTTGGAGCCTGAGAATCGAGGGGTTGTAGCATCCTTCTGGTTGGAGCCAGAGAATTCATGGAATTGTAGATTCCTTCAGGTTGGAGCCTATAAATAGGGGGTTGTATCCTGCTTCTAGTTATAGATGGAGAATTGGGAAGTTGGTTCTTCCAATGAATGTATTATTTGATATATAGGAAAAACATTTTGTGGTTTTTTCCCATTTGTGTTTCCACATAAATTTTGGTGTATTGTGTCTATTTGATTGTTTATTTATGTTGTTAATGATAGATTTAATGCTAATGATAAACTATTGAACACTACTAATAAATTTGTATATAATATATTGTGGTTAAAAGTGGTATTAGTTCTCATACTGATTCACCACCCCCCCCTCCCCCCCTTCACTATTCCAACAATTGGTATCAGAGAAGGTCCTTCAAGAACAGTCTAACCACTAGAAGGTAGATCATGGAAAGCACTAAGAATGGAATGCCAAAGTTTGATGGTCAGGACTATGATTTCTAGAGAAGAAGGATGAAATCATTTATACAAGCATAGGGATTTGATGTCTACCAAGTAGTAGTAAAAAGATACAAAGCACCCACCACTCCCCCAATAGACAAGGATGGAAAGAAACTTGAAGAAGACCATCTGAAGGCTACAAATGTTATTTTGAATGGATTTCATAGGTCAGTATATGACAAATTTATGCATTGTGACTTTGCAAAGGATATTTAGGACAAACTTCAGAATATCTATGAAAGAGATTCCAAAGTCAAAGGGGCCAAGATTCAAACTTATAGAGGTCAATTTGAACAACTGAAAAATGAAGGAAGATGAAAATATTACAACCTACTTTATACAGGTTGATGAAATTGTGAATGTTATTAAAGGATTGGGAGAAACAATTGAAGAATCTGTGATTGTTTAGAAGGTACTAAGGACTCTTCCGATGAGATTTGATGTCAATATATTATCACTAGAAGAAAGAGAAGATATTGGTACATTAATCATGGATGAGCTACATGGAATATTTACAGCCTATGAGATGAGAAAAAAACAAGACAATTCAGTCATGAAGGCAACAACATTTAAGGCATCTAGAAAGACAAAGAAGAAGAAAATGAAAGAGTCAAAACCATACTGCAGTTGTAGCAACCAGTCAAATGAAGATGAAGAAATGGTGAACTTAGTAAGGAAACTAAAAATAGGAATTGACAAGTACAAAGGTATGATTCCATTAAAATGTTTTAATTGTTGCGGTATTGTTGGCCCTCGACCAAGTTTTGAGGAAACCTTGGTCAGATTTGGCCCACTTTTGGACTTCGACATGTTGATTGAAGAAGGAGTGCCCAAGCATAGCTGATATCGCGGATCTCACCGATTTTGAGGGTTAAGTGGACCTAGTAAAGGGTCCTCTAGGGTTTTGTAATGGTTTTATGGGATGTCGTCCCATGGGGTTTTCCCATGTTTAGGCCTTATTGTAAGGGTTTGTAAAAGTATAAATAAAGAAGAATGTATTGTAGAAGTAGAAAGCGAAGTGAATGTAGTTCTGTGTAGACAGAATTGCTTTGTGCAAAAGGACTGTATGTGCATTAAGGCTTTGTGCTCGATAGAGAGTTGGCTCTGTGCATTGATCTAGTTTTGGAAGGAGGATCTAGTGCTTAGTGTGCAGATCTCATGTCTTGTGCGAAGCTTGACTCTGTGGCTTAGTGAACATGAGTGAATGAATGTAAGATTCGGGCGAATAATAAAGAGGCGAAGAGGTTTGTGGATGTAGCCCCACATTGGGGTGAACCACGTATATCCAGTGTCTCATGGTTTTCTCTATGTTGTGTTATTCTTGTTATGAATCTTCTTAGTTCTTAGATTAATATGTGTAATGGATATGTATGTGTTTCTTAAATGATTTTCTTATGTTAAAATGTTAGAGCTGATTCACAGTGTCAAGTGTTAAGTGTTTAAGATGCATAATATTTTGTTGTTACTACACTAGATCTGTATTTGATTATGTTCTGCGATGTTAGTAATAAAATAATTCATGTTATTTCCTAAGTGTTAATATAATATTTTTCGAAGTGCTTTTATCACAGATCTGTGTCCAAGCTTGGTTACAAACACATGGTCCTGTAACACCCCCTGCTTCTACCTTAGGTGAGACTTCTCCTGCTTTGCAGGTGTTTTCGAAAGGGCCGGTAGTTGGGATTTTTTTGGTGTGTTGTTAAGAGTTGGACACTAGGTATGACCCTGTGCCAACAAATGGTTTCATTGTCGGGACCTGAAACTATGATTGTTGGGAACTGAAGTAAAGAAAAAGAGAAGATTTGTGCGTAGATCTACTGCTAAAGTGTGCAGTACTCTACTTGACTTGCGAAGATTTGTGCCAAGAAAGCAAGTTGTTCTGAAGAAAAGAGGTAATATCCTAAAAGAGGTAAATCTTTGTGCTTTGGAAAGAGAAAGATAAGTCAAAATTTTTGTTTTGGAAGCATGAACTTAAGTATGTTTAATAGATTATGTCTGTTGGAGTTACTTCACACACACCTAGGATTTATTTTACCTAAGGTTTTTCCTTGTTTATTAGTCATAATTAGTCATTATCTAGTCTCCTATATTTTAGGGGAGAATATTCTCTTTTAGTTGACACTTCAGTTTGACTAGTTGAGTTGAGTTTAGATGTTGCAGTGTTTTTGTCACCATGCAACATTGGGATCATCACCATGATAATTCGACATTGCCTTGGTATCATCACTAGACTAGTGCATTAGCATTGATTCCCTGAGTTAACTCCTCACTATTCTTTGTTCATTCATTTAACTCAAGACTAGTTGACTAGTTAACTCAACTAGGTGGCAGTTCAGTCCCGTAACTTCCTGAGAGACTAGACTAGGTGGCAGTTCACTCCTGTAACTACTGGTGTGTGTCTTTATCACTCTATAATACCACTATGGCACATTGGTTCTCCTCCATTTCGCACTCATTGAGTTATATAGAGTAAATCATGTGTAAATTATTCATTATTCACAATGGCTAATGAGAATTCTTCCATTCTTTCTCTCCTTCTTCTTCTTTCTCAAATTATCTCTGCAAATGTGTGTATTATTGTTTATATATATATATTATGTGTAGGTTCAACACATTTACATGGTATCAGATCCGACAGACTGCTAATAAAAAACTACACCAAAAAAATTTCCAAGTACAAAAGATTGAAGACAATAGAAAGATGGATTTCCAAAAAGAATTCATTCTTACACCTTAAAACTATTTTGCATGGAAGGAGAAAATAGCCATACATATCCAAACCAGAGGGTTGTACATGTTAACCTTGAATACAGATACAAAACCGACATCATCCATAGAAAAATCCAAGTATTTAAATTGCATGGATGAGGCACTCGGAACAATTTGTAGTCTTATTTCTCCCGATCTCCTTTTTCACATATCTTCCTATAAGACTCCCAATGAAGCCTGTACCACCTTGGAAGGCCTCTTTGGAAAATAGGATGAGATTAGGGGACACGTGCTGGAGGTGGAGCTGCTCACATTGGATCCAAAAATCTTCAACAATATCCAATATTTCTTTACAAAATTCAAGGATTTATTGTTGCAACTCAAATCTTGCAGGGTTGATAAATCGAAGGAGGAGAAAAAAATGGTTCTCACCATTCTCTCCAAGTTTGGTCATGAATTCTTTGTATTCGTATCCACATTCCATACTATCAGATTCGCCTCTAGAGCCACCTAGAATATTCCTTCTCTTGAGGACTTTATCGAATCCGTGACACAAGAGCAAACCAAGCTCATCAACATGGGCACAATCAAAGGCCCAAGGGCACATGCACTCACTATGAATTATGGCAGCCACAAATATCATAAATCCAAAGATAAATGGAAATCTCATGCACATCCAAAGAAGGAAGGGTACACAAAATATTTCATCGATGCCTCTAGATCCAAAGGAGAAAAGGGGAGAAATGCACGTACTGTCACAAAGGATTCCATTCGGAATCTGCATGCATGCAAAAAAAAATAGATCTGATGTCTCAAATACTTCATAAAAACAACCTTAGAGATTGCATCCCCGAGGGTGCCAAGAAGAAGAAGCCAAAAGATCAGAATTCCAAAAAAGGCAATTCTAGCCATGCATTGATTGCCATCAACTCCTCTGTCGATGCTTGGATCGTAGATTTAGGAGCATCACATCACATGTCTGCATCAAAAGCAGTATATTCTTCTTTGGATGCATGAAAAGGTCCTCATATTCTAATGGGTGACAACTCTTCTGTCGAATTCACCAGCAAAGGAAGGATTGAACTCACCAACGGAAGCTTCGAGAACATGTTGCATGTTGCCAAACTTTCTGTCAACCTTCTCTCCGTGTATCAGATGACGAATTTTGACACCGGAAATAAATTCATATTCACACCAAATTCCATGAACATATATGACATGCAAACCAACTCTAGGTTTTCTACCAATTAGGTAAATCATTAGTCTATATTGTATACATTTTATGAATTCATTGAACCTGATTCTGCTTTATTGCTTACTCATGTTGATGAAAGTAGTAGGAAATGGCACGAAAGGTTTGGACATTTGAATTTTAGATACATGCAACAACTTATCAAGAACAGATTAGTTGATGGTCTACCAGACATCCATTTCTTCAAGGGAGTATGTGAGGGATGTGTTCTTGGAAAACACCCTCAAGAGAAATTCGACAAAGGAAAGTTTCAGTGAGCTTCTGCACCTTTAGATCTGATTCAAAGTGACCTTATGGGTCCTTTTCTACATCCATCGATTAGAAAAGCGAGGTTTGTTCTCATTTTTGTTGATGATTTCTCAAGTTTTACATGGATCTACTTTCTCAAGAAAAAATCTGAGGCCTTTCAACACCTCAAAGATTTCAAAGCCTTGGTTGAGATAGAGTCCGGAAAGAAGATCAAGGTCCTCTGAACTGATAATGGAGGAGAGTGTGTAAATCATGAGATCCATGATCTTTTCCATGAGGAAAGGATCCAGTTGCAGCACACAGTTCCCTATACTCCGTAGCAAAACGAAGGCTTTGAGCGGGAAAAACGATCTCTAAAGGAGATGGCATATTGCATGTTGCATGCAAAGTCACTACCACAGAGAATATGGGCCGAAGCACTTAAATGTGAAACATACATCCAAAACATATCTCCCCATAGATCTACCAAGGATAAGACCCCCTATGAGACTTGGAGCGGCCTCAAACCGGAAGTGACCCACTTTCGCATTTTCGGTTCACATGCATGGACCAGGATTCCCTCTGAAAAGAGGAAGGCACTTGATCCATAGAGCACTAAGTGAATTTTTGTTGGATACCTCGATGGTGTGAAGGGATATCGGCATATTGACCTTTCCTCGAATCGGATCATCATTGATCATAGTGTCCAATTCAAGGAGAGTGTCTCACATGCACCTCAACAGCCGCATGCAGACACCTTCATTCTTCCACCTGTCTGAGATGATGAGAATACACATGCTAACTCATCTTCAGATGAGAGTTTTGATTCAGATTCAGAGTCAGTACATTCAGATGTAGATTCAAAGCATCTAGATGTAGTTGCAAAGCCAGAGAAGAGGCCCAAGTGGGCACAGACTACTCTTCAAGATGCAGGGGATCGCATTGGTGATCCTGTTGATACTAGGAGGACTCGATTTGATTTCAAGGAGCCTCTTGTTGCACTCAATTCCATTGAACAATTGCCTTCCAGGCATATTTTCTTGGTTTAGTCTTTAGATCCACAGTCTTATGGTGAGGCTACTAGAAATCCCTTTTGGGAATCCACCATACAGGAGGAGTACAACTCCCTCCTCGAGAACAAGACTTGGGATCTGGTTCCCCTTCCTTCTAGGAGGAAAATTTTTGAATGTAGATGGGTCTATAGGACCAAGAGCGCAGCGGATGGATAGATTATCAAATACAAAGCCAGGCTTGTTGCCAAAGTCTTTCAGCAGTTTCATGGTATTGACTATGATGAGACCTTTTCTCCAGTAGAAAATATGGATTTCATACATTTGGCACTTGCCATTATGGTAGCCAAGGGATGGGAAGTCCTTCAGATGGACGTGAAGAATTAATTTCTTCACAGTGATCTCTCTGAGGAGATCTACATGGAGCAGCCCTAGGGATTTAAGCAGGACTCATCTTTGGTCTGTCGACTGAAGAAATCACTTTATGGCCTCCAGCAGGCTCCAAGGGCATGGTATGCCAAGATGGAATCCTACCTGTTGTCACATAACTTTGTACGTTGTAAATCAAACCCAAATGTCTACATGCTCAGGACGACTGATTCACTTCTACTTTTAGTTCTGTATGTCGATGATTTTTTGATCATCGGGTGCTCGACTTTAGCGATTGTTGCAGTCAAGAGGATTCTACATGATATATTTTTTATGACAAACATGGGTATATTACACTTCTTCCTTGGACTCGAGATCAGTTAGGATGCATCAGGCATCAAACTATCTCAGGACAAGTATGCACAATATCTCCTTGAGAGATTTCACATGACAGATTGCAAGTCTGCTCCAACTCCTTTCCTATCAGGAGTCAAACTTAAGGATGGCGGGGAGACTCCATTGGTTTACAGCACACTGTACAGACAACTAGTGGGGATCTTGTTGTATCTCACACACTCCAGACCATACTTCTCATATGCAGTTGGCATAGTTTCCAGGTTCATGTAGGAGCCACATGAGCTACATTGGAAAGATGCAAAGTGTATCCTTCAATACGTTCAAGGAACCATCATCTTTGGGATTCATTATGCAGTAGACTCTACATTAGATATCATTTTTTTTATTGATTCTGACTAGGCTAGTGATAGCATTGATCGCAAGTCCACATCTGGATACTCACTCAGTCTTAGTTCCAGGCCTATCTATTGGTCGAGCAAGAAGAAAGCTTCCATTTCTCTATCTTCAGTCGAGGAAGAGTACAAAGGGATAGTTAACATAACCATTTAGGCTATGTGTCTACAACATTTTCTCACTGAGTTGGGAATTCAGTTTCATCTGTTGGGAATTCAGTTTCATCTGTCGATCGACATCTAGTGTGACAACTAGAGCACTCTGAAGTTCTACAGAGATCCAGTTCAGAGGCAGCTGACGAAGCACATCAATATCCACATGCACTACATCCAAGACTTAGTACACGAGGGGATCATTGACTTACAGTTCTATCCTTTAGCAGAACAGACGACAGACATCTTCACCAAGACCTTCATTGAGCAAAAGTTCCCTTCTCTGCGAAGTCGTCTTGGAGTGAAGGACATAGTTTCTTAGAAACTGTAGTTCTTCTTTTTACGTACATTGTACCTTGAGGGGGGGGGCTTCCCATGAGGTTTTCCCTCTTTCCTCACTTTATTTCAGTGTATCTTTTGTATTTGCGTACCTAACATGGCCTTGTTGTTGGGACCCATTCTTTATTTTCACCATAGTGATGTTCAGGGGGGGTGTTGGAGTTACTTCACACACACCTAGGATTTCTTTTTCCTAAGGTTTTTCCTTGTTTATTAGTCATAATTAGTCATTTACCAGTCTCCTATATTTTAGGGGAGAATATTCCACCTAGAGAATATTCTCTTTCAGTTGACACTTCAGTTTGACTAGTTGAGTTGAGTTTAGATGTTGCATTGGTTTTGTCACCATGCAACATTGGGATCATCACCATGCTAATTTGACCTTGCATTGGTATCATCACTAGACTAGAGCATTATCCTTTATTCCCTAAGTTAACTTCTCACTACTCTCTTTTCAGACAGTTAAATGAAGACTAGTTAACTAGTTAACTCAACTAGGTGGCAATTCACTCCCGTAACTGCCTAAGAGACTAGACATGGTGGTAGTTCACTCCGATAACTGCTAGTGTGTGTCCAGATGACTCTAGACCACCACTATGGCGCATTGGGTCTCCTTCGGTGTGCACTCATTAAGTTATACAGCGTATATCATGAGTAAATTATTCATTATTCACAATGGTTAATGTGAATTCTTCCATTCTTTCTCTCCCTCTTCTTCTTTCTCAAATTATCCCTGCAAATGTGTGTATTATTGTTTATCTAGATCTATTATGTGTAGGTTCAACACATTTACAATGTCCTAGTCTGAAGGCTAGGGCACAGCTAAAAGAAAGAGCTGATTTGAGTAAATTTAATGCAAATGAAGAAAGATATGTTATTTCTATGCATAGAAGGAATTTTTGAACTAATAAGTGGATGCAGGAACCTAGAAAGGATTTTTGCAGATTACAGGTCTAGCACTATGATCCTAGGGGAAGTGCACAGTACATAAAAGGTTGGGGAACATTTAAGATAAAAATAGGGTTAAATTTGTGTTATAACTGTAGAAGGATGGGACATCTTACTAAGGAATGTCCTGAGGTAGGCCCTATTTGTCTTTGTTGTAAGATTGTTGGTCATGAGGTTGAGAATTTTCCAAGGATTATTACTAAAGTTGAAGGAATTAACATAAGTCAAGAAAGATACGAAAAAATTCAAGATACTAAGGGCATGTTAGAAATTCATGAAGAGAAAAGGTCAGAGGAAGTTCAGACTATGTTATTACAGTTGAAAGAATCAATGGATGTTCATAAAGATGTCAGTTTACCAAAAATCATAAAAGAAAATCAGCGCATAAGTGCAAGAATAGAAGACTTCGACATAGACTGTGTCTTGGATGAAGAAACACAAGTGAATATTATGATAGAAAAAACTTGGGGAATCTTTGGAAAGCCTACTGTGGTACCTTCATTAGAATGGATAGGCTTGTTTAAGAGAAAGATGATAAACTTATGTGGAAGAGTTACTATTGTACCTATCATTGTTCATGGAACATCGACTGAAGAATAATTTGAAGTCATTAGGTTTGTTGGTAACAATGCCCATTTCCCACTTTTGGTAGGTAAGGCTTGTATTGAGAAGGATCAGATCTGAAGGAAAGTAGAGGAAGAATATACAGAAATAAAAATCAAGAATTGATGGATTTCATAGCTAGAAAAATAGACCGACTAGTAGAAGAACGAGATGATAAGGCGAAGAAACAGAGCAAAGTAACAACCCAGGAGGGACAGAAGGCAAGAGAATTAGCTATCAAGGTTGAAATAATGCAAGAAGTCTTAAAGGACCTATCTATTCAAGAAATAAATATGTCCACTCAGGAATTGTTAAGAAAAGAGATAATAACTTCAAAATATTTGAAGGCACCTCAACAGTGTGAAGCCACTGCGCTAGGGGAAGATAAGAATAAGAATGGAAAGAGGACTCCAGAAATAGTTAGAGAGACTCACATCACAGGGAGGAAGGCAAGGAAGCTCAATAAAAAGAAGGCTAAGTTGGAAAAGCTACAAGAAGTTACAGAAACCAAATGGAAGACTTCGCAGACTGGAACCTCGTAGGAGACAGGCTCGCAGGATTTGAACCTCGCTGGAACAGCAGGACCATGGAGAACCGGGCTTCTCCTTGGTGAAGTTATATGACCATTGGAGGCACCCTGACCATTAGAATGGCTCTTATGAATGGTTAGAAAAATAATTTATGGGCTTATGGACCACTTTTGGACAATGATATCGCGCCATAACGAACAGATTTACATTGATGGAAGCATTTCCCTGTCATTGGAAGATCCGTCACGATACCCCACTTATTTAACTCGTCGGTCATTGTGCTGGGACCAATTTTTGCTACCTGTGATTGACTCAGATAAGCAGAGAATTTTCCAAGTGTTGAGTTGTGTTTCATGTTGCTATTTGGAACCAGACCCTGCCTATCAGTTTGTCTACCTCGCCTGTCTGTTTGTCTACCCCTCTTGTCTGTTAAAAGCTAGAATGTCAGGCGAACCTAGCGAATTGGAGAATTTTGTCGAGGAATTTCTTATGAAGCTAATGGCCAACAGATTGATATCTGAGGGTATCCAGGCATCGTCGACTAGGGGGTTGCAAGCTTCCCCTTCGACTGGACGTCGCTCCAGCCGTGTCAACCCCGTAACTAAACAGCGAAGTAAGCACCGTGGCGATATGGCTAACGCGAAGCAGATCCTGTCGATCCTACCAGAATATAGTCCACCTTTGGATGGCACTATTAACCATGAAAGTATCCCTTGATACTTTGAGTACTATGTTTTCACTGCATACATTCCGAAAGGAATTTTCATAGTCGGGAGTCAGTTAGGACAGATCCCGTTGTTGAATAACAACGACTTCAACTTATGAGACCGAAAGAAATACACCATGTTAGTGCCCCATTGATACTTAACAAATAAAACTGGAAAGAAACCTCACCTCGTCTCACAACCATGAATTAAGGGGTTGGCGTAGTCCACCATGTTGAATGTAATGAAGATCCCACATTTTGGCAGCCACCAGGAGGTTAACACTTGTGTTAAACTCCTCCTGGCGTACTATCATGGCGGATATTTGTGGCTTGACAGAAGGATTACTGTGGATATGTCATTGATCCACCAGATCATAGATTTAAGTGTGAAGGGTCCTGACCCTTAGCAGTTTTATCCAGGGAAGGCCTCGGACCGATCTTTGGCGCAGTGCATCAAAGAAGCTTATGGAGAGGTAGAAAAAGGAAAGAGAGGTTACAAGGTAGCCTCTATACAGGATGGCGTAATGCGCCTTGCTTTCCAACTCCTAGTTGGCAAGATAATAAGGAAGAACCGCCCCACATAGGTCACCGGTTTCGTGGTGGACCTCACAGGAAAGTGTGTGGAGGGCATGCAGATGAACTGGGAGAACTACCTAGTAAACGAGCTAGAGAAGGATTTCCACAAAGCCCAATACTTGGGACATGAATTCCACTACAATTGGTTGATCATTTTTATTGCATTTGTCGCTTGGCAAATTCTTGAAGGAGCCTCCTTCCTAGAGATCGAACCTACGGATCCATTGGCCACTCGGTTTTCAACCCTGCGGTATACCAATGACATGACGAAGAAATGGCAGTCCAATGTCATGTTTCATGCATACTATCAACAGTTAAAGGTCTCCATTGAATCATTCATGCGTATGACACCACGCACCCTGCATCGGTACTGACCCATTGTGAAGTTCTGTGTTGATCCCCATTTCATCTACATCACTATGCGAAGAGATGAGCACCAGGAAGAATTACAATCGTACTACAAGCTGGAAGATGAAGATATGGAACAGATTACAAAGGAATGGTCAGAGAAATTTCTTGTACCTATTGTCAATGCAGAATTATCTAACACTGACACCATAAGAATCCCCATAGTTACACGCATTGAATATGTCGGACAGTCTAGTGGGATGAAGAAGAAGAAAAAGCAAGAGGAAGTCCAGGACATAGAGAGTGATGAAGAGGACAATGTTTCTGGAGATAACGGGTCTGATTCACCAAGAGGAGGAAATGAGGAGAAAGGAGGAGGCAAAGCTACACTGTTGGACGATCCCCCTATTATGAAAATGAAACCGCAGAAGAGGAAGGTTTCTCTGAAGAAACCTTCAGCAAGGAAGAAAACACGTGCCAATAAGCCACAGTTAGAGGCCACTCTCACTGAGGACGACATCAATCTAGTATGTGGAGCTATGGAGGATGCCTCTGAAGACATATTACAGAGATATGGAGAGAAGCAGGAGGAGTTATATGGAAGGATTGAGAGAGAATTGAAGGAAGTGCAGCAAGCTTCTCTCTTGGTCCACGCAATACCTACTGTGCCATCTGCACCTTCCTCATCGCAGACTGTAGAATTGGGGGATGAACCAGCCCAATTGAGAAGGCTTGCGGATGAAACAGAAGCTTAGTTCTAGAGAGCTCAAGAAGAGAAGGAGAAGGCTACAGAAGCCTTGAAAAAGGAGAAAGACGAATTTCTAGTGAAATTACGAGCAGTGCAGGATAGTGTAGCTTCCCAGGAAAGTGAGAAAGAAGAGCTTCAGGCGAAGCTTCAGGAGGAAAAATCCTAGCTTCAAAGGGAAAAAGAGCAGTTGCTTGAAGAGCAATCCATGGTCAAAGAAGTGGTAATTAAATAATTTATCTCTATTCCAAGCTTGGCACAGAAAGAGAAAGAGTCAGTCGAAGCTCAAATAGTGAAGCTCGCAGAGACTCTCCAACAGCTTCAAGCTAGGATAACATAATTGGAGGCCCAAACAATGCCAAGCACCCCACAGGAGGTGTGTGACCAGAGGGAGGAGACCGCTAAAAACAAAGTAGCAATCATAAGAACCCTCGCCTCGGAATGTAAATAGTTAAGTGATAAAAGCGCCCAGACATATGAATGCTTCATCAAGGATCCAGAGATAAGGAAGCTGGAAGTGTGGTTACAGGAGGTGTAGCAACAAGAATTCTCATTACAGACGCAGATGAAGTTGCTCACAGAAATGGAAAGAATGAAGAGATACCAGGAGCAGTGAACAATGCATCAACAGATCACTGCCCTCCAGGGTAAGGTAATGGAAGTAACATAGAAGCTACAACCTATGTAGGATGAAGCCTGCAAGGTGTTCGAAGAAATTTATGGATAGGGCTCACAACTATATCAAATGGTTGCAGCAGTAGAACAACACTTGGAAGGGCCTGTTACAGAGAAAACAATCTAGGAGCTCGTTGAGCAAGAGGCTCAAGCGAAGCAACAAGTCAAGGCAGCTCGAGGCTTTTGAAGCAGCATTGTCTGGACCTGAGTGACTTGGGATGAGTCACAGGTGAGTGTTGGGGGCATGTTGGCCCTCAACCAAGTTTTGAGGAAACCTTGGTCAGATTTGGCCCACTTTTGGACTTTGACATGTTGGTCAAAGAAGGAGCGCCTAGACGGAGTTGAGATCGCGAATCTCACCGATTTTGAGGGTTAAGTGGACCCAGTAAAGGGCCATCTAGGGTTTTGTAATGATTTTATGGGATGTTGTCCCATGGATTTTTCCCATGTTTAGGCCTTATTGTAAGGGTTTGTAAAAGTATAAATAAAGAAGAATGTATTGTATAAGTAGAAAGTGAAGTGAATGTATTTCTATGTGGACAGAGTTTCTTTGTGCAAAAGGATTGTATGTGTGTTAAGGATTTGTGCTCAATAGAGAGTTGGCTATGTGCATTGATCTAGTTTTGGAAGGAGGATCTAGTGCTTAGTGCACAGATCTCTTGTCTAGTGTGAAGCTCGACTCTATGGCTTAGTGCACAGGAGTGAATGAATGTAATATTTGGGTAAATAATAAAGAGGCAAAGTGGTTTGTGTACGTAGCCCCACCCTGGGGTGAGCCACGTATATCTGGTGTCTCATGGTTTGCTCTGTGTTGTGTTATTCCTGTTATGAATCTACTTAGTGCTTAGATTAGGATGTGTAATGGATATGTATGTGTTTCTTAAATGATTTGCTTATGTTAAAATGATATATTTGATTCACAGTGCTAAGTGATAAGTATTTAAGTTGCATAATCTTTTGTTGTTACTACGTTAGATCTATCTTTGATTATGTTTTGCGATGTTAATAGGGTTAATAAACTAATGCATGTTATTTCCTAAGCATTAAATAGAATATTTTGTGAAGTGATTTTATCACAGATCTGTGTCCCAGCTTGGTTACAGACACCTGCGTCCTGTAACCCCCCTTGTTTCTACCTCAGGTGAGACTTCACATGCTTCGGAGGTGTTGCCAAAAGGGTTGGTAGTCAGGGTTTTGTTGGTGCGTTGTTAAGCATCGAACCCTAGGTCTGCCCCTGTGCCAACAAGTATTGGTCATTTTTCTTCTAAATATCCTCATAAGAATAAAGATAGTGATAAAGAAGAAGCTATTAAGAAAGGAAAGAAATATCAAAAGGGAGATAAGAAAAGAAACAAAAAGAAATTACTCAAGAAAAAAATATACTCAAAGGAAGACAATTCCTCATCAGATGAGGAAGAGGATGATAGTGACAATGAGTCAGAGAAAGAACTATTCATGGTAGTATATGATGATTAATAATATTATGAAGAAGAAGGTAAATTTGATATTAGAGTAGAACTAATTAGTTCCTTAGAAGAAATGAGAAAAGAAAGAAAGGAAAACAAGTCACTCAAGGAATAATTAACGACAAAGAACAAAGCTCACAATTCCAACTCTGAAGAAGTTGAATAGATGATCACAAATCTAAAGGTCCATATAGAATAAGAACTTAGGAGTCAATTAGAAGAAAGGGAGAAAAAGATTGAAAGCATGGAAGCATAATTTGTCTCACCAAGGAAAGATTTTCAGAAAAGGGATATGCAACAAAATAACACCATAATATTGGATGAAATCATCAGCATTCAAAGGCCATACTATGACAAGTCTGGGCCAGGATACAATCAAATGCAAACTGAGAAAGGTTTGAGCTCTAAGATAACAAAACAAGAAGCAGAACAAAGAAGCTATGCAGAAACTATCAGAGGTCCAAAAATAACCCAAGAAGAAAATCACAGAGGAACTACACCTCTTAGAAGATTCAGAATTCAGAATCAACAATCGGAAATAGAAAAACCCCAAGAAGAAGAAGACTTCAGAAGAGCAACACCATTCATAAGATCCTCCAAATACAGGTACCAAATTATTTTTCTTGGTTTATGTTATTCTTGTAACAATTTTGGACACAAAGATATAAATTATAGAGCCTATTCCAAGAATAGAAGAAACTATGAAGGATACTCAAATAATAGATATCCCATAAGGTCTCATGAATCATACAAAAAAACCTACAAAAATTTTGATTCATCGAGTAATGAAGTAGAACGCCAAAAATGCAACAATTTTGGACACATGACCAAAGAATGCAGATTGACTATTCCTCCAAGGGAGCCAAAGAAGAATATCAACAATCACATACAAGGACCACACAAGATATGGAGAAGGAAGAAGGATCAAATCAACACTGAAGAATGATTTCTTTCTCTACAAGCCCAACATCGAAAAACTGATTGGTATGTTGAAAGTGGTTGTTCTAATCATATGACAGGTGACCAGAACATGTTTCTAACTCTGAAGAAAGAAAGAGATGGATGTGTTTTGTTTGGAAATGATGAGTCAACAAAAATTATAGGAAGAGACATAGTCAATCTTGGAAGCAAAGATGCCAAGGAAGAAAATGTTCTACTTGTCAAAGATATGAATCACAATTTGTTGAGCATGAGTCAAATGTGTGATCAAGGACACATAATTATGTTCAACTCATAAAAATGTGAAGTAATAAAAGAAGGATCATGTAAGTTGGTGGCCACAACAATAAGAACTACGAGCAACATATATATCTTGAACGAAATTGGAAAAGAAAAATGTTGTTTAGGAAAGAAAAATTAAAGTTGGATCTGGCATAGAAGAATGGGTCACATGAACTTTGATAATATTGTCAAAATTAGTAGAAAGGAAGAAGTAAGTGAATATCCTGAGATTTCAAATCCAGCGGACACTTTATGTAAGAATTGTCTGTAGGGAAAAAAATCTAGGACCAGTTTCAAGTCAAAAGAGTACTCTATGACAAAACCATTAGAGATTGTACATACTAACCTATGTGGACCAATGAGAACAAATGGATTAAATGGTGAACAATACTTTATGGTACTGGTTGATGAATACACAACAATGACTGCAGTTATCTTTCTCAAGAAGAAGTCGGAGGCATTCTAAAACTTCAAGATATACAAAGTAATGGTTGAAACTAAGACAGACTTCAAAATCAAATGTTTAAGATCAGATAATGGTGGAAAGTTTACATCAAAATAATTTACGTATTTATGTGGAAAACATGGAATAAAAAGGAAATTCTTAGTAGCCAAGACACTGCAACAAAATGGAGTCATTGAAGGGAAGAACAAAACAATATAGGAAATTGCTAGAACTATGTTGAAAGATTTCAAGTTGGGTGACATATTTTGGGTATAGGAAATACATACATCAGTTCATATTATGAATAGAGGAATTCTCAGAAGTAACAGTGATAAGACTCCCTACACGCTATGGGAAGGAATACCAACAAATGTGAACCATTTCAAAGTATTTGGAAGAAAATGCTACATCAGGAGAGAAAATGAAAGGATTGGAAAATTTGACTCTCGAGTTGACAAAGACATATTTGTTGTGTACTCAAAAAAAATAAGGGCATATAAATGCTTCAATATAAGACTTAGCAGAATAGTGGAAAGCATCAATGTCAAAATTGGCGAAACAAAATGGACAAAATACCAAACAAGAAAGAAAATATTCATAAGAGTAGGATGACAAAGAAGATCTAAAATAAGAAGAAGCAAAAGAATAAGAAGAGCATCCAGAAGAAGAGAAAGAGGAAGATGGGAAACATGTACCTCCCAAGACACCTAGCTGAAGAGTACAGAAAAATCATCCACCAAAGCAAATTATTGGGAATAAATATGTAGGAGTTGAAACCCGAAGAAGAATGCATTCACCGTAACAAAGGCATATAACAATGTTATCCACAATTGAACCAAGAAGTTTTGAAGAAGCCAACAATGATGAACATTGGATCAGATAGAGAAGAATGACACATGGGAATTGGTTCCAAGGCTGAAGAACAAGAACATGATTGGTACAAAGTGGGATTTCATAAACAAACTGAATGAGGATGGACATGTAACCAGAAACAAAGAAAGGTTAGTATGCAAAGGATATACTCGTATTGAAGGTATATATTTTAAAGAGACCTTTAATCTAGTTGTCAGGATGGAAGCAATCATATTGATCTTATCCTATGCATGTTCCAAAATAATCAAGGTGTATCATATGGATCTAAAATCCACCTTTCTAAATGGATAATTAGAAGAAGAAGTCTACATCAAACATCCTAAAGGGTTTATACTATCAGAAAAGTAAGATTGTGTTTGTAGGTTGAAGAAATCATTGTATGGACTCAAAAAAAACCCTAGAGAAGGGTTTTCAAGATTAGGCAAGTATATACAACAATAAGGATTCGGGAAGGGAAATGAAAACAACAATGTCTACATAAAAGTGGATAGAGACAATATATTGATAATTGAAGTTTGTGTAGATGATATTATATTTAGGAGCGATGATGTCAGGATAAGTCATAATTTTTCCAAAGACATGTAGAATGAGTTCAAAATGTCTTTGCTCGGTGAGTTGACTTTCTTTTTTGGATTACATATATGTCAACGTGATAAAGGTATTTTCATCTCTTAGACTAAGTACATTAGAGAAATGATATAGAAGTTCAGAATGGAATATTGCAAACCCGTAAGTAATCCTATGCAGACCAGTTGCAAGTTTAGAAAGGATGATGAATCTAAGGATGTAGATCAAAGACTCTACAGATTGATGATTGGCATCTTACTCTATGTGACAATGTCAAGACTGGATGTGAGGAAAGAAGTTGGATAGATTGTAATATTTCAAGCATCACCAAAAGAAACACATGTAATGGCAGTAAAGAGAATATTCAGATATCTCAAAGAAACGTAAGTTTTTGGTTTATGGTATCCAAAAGGAAATGATCTAAATTTGGTCACCTACACAGATGCAGATTGGGTAGATAGAATTGATGATAGAAGAAGTACAAGTGGAGAAAATTTCTACTTAGGTGTTTTTTTTGTATCATGGCTGAGCAAGAAACATACATCAATATCTTTGTCCACAACATAAGCATAATGTATTGAAGTGACAACATGTTGCACTCAAGTTCTCTGGATGAAGCAGACCTTGTAGGACATATAGGTGGAATATGATGAACCTATTCTGATATTCTATGATAACACCAATGCTATCAATATCTCTAAGAATTCAATAATGCATTCCAAGATGAAGCACATTCCGATCAAGTTTCAATTTCTATGGGAACGGGTTACAGAGAAGAACATCAAGCTAGACTACATTGGGACAAAAGAGAAGATTGCATATATCTTCACCAAACCTCTTCTGAGGGATACCTTTGAGTATCTTCAACATAAACTCAGATTATTTTCTGCCCCATAGTGATCCACACGACATCGAGCATAGTAAGACAATGGAAGAGAAGCAGAAGACATGCTAATTCCAAGTAAAGGATATTTTGAATGCTTTTCATATACATCAGAGATTTACATGAGGAAGAATCGTGAAGAGAAAGAGGAGGCTTGTAGACATTGGGATAAACCCAAGGGATAATTACCCTTTTCCATTGATGTCAAAGGAGAGAGAGAGAACAAAGGCATGGAAACAGAGAGAAGTAACATATGCATGAAGACATGGGGATAATTGGTCATAGGGGGAGAGATGGCCACAAGGGGAAAGGAACATGAGTATTTGCATGCCATTAGTGTTTCCATCAATGCCAAAGGGGGAGATTGTTGAAAGAATTGGTTAATATTGATGTCAACCCTTGAAGAAGTCTAGTATCCCCAAAGGTATGGTTATGGAACCCAAATTTGATCAAGGAAAAAGGTCATGAACATAGTGTAAATGAAGGTAACCCACTCACGGATGGATAGTCCTCGCCATGTAATTTTTTATGATAGGTGATACGCCACGTGGTTTCTAATGGTTGAGGAGTTATGGCCCTTTGAAGTCATAAGCCCCAAATAATGGTTAAGAAACCCTTAGTTGGTTACAAGTCAATTAATGAAAGGGTAAAGTGGTTGTAACAACAAAGTACTAGAAGCCCTAAAGTTAAAGAGAGGGGTTACTTAGAAAAAGTATATATATACCTCAAAAAATCTCTCACAAATACATTCACACATTCATTCTATTGAATATATTCTTATGAGTAAGTGATCTATTGGCAAGTTTGAAATGACGAAATTTGAGGCAATGAAAAGTGATAAGTGTGGGAGTTTCAGGATCATAGAAGAGAGATAGGGTTTTCTAAGGAAACACTAATTTGGTTGGCCACTGTGGGTCATATAGCTAGTGTCTCGCAAGGCACCCTGTGGGTTTCCTAGTACCTATCATGTGCGGCCCTATGTGGCAAGAGGTATTAGTCCCATAAGGACAAGACAATTTTAGGGAATATTCTAGTGCCAGGTTGTTGAGGACTAAGGAAAGGCTACAAGTCTGTAAAATCTTGTATCAAGTTAGCTACAAGACTACATGTATGTTTATGTGTATGATTTGAGGGTTACTTGTTGGGTTTGGCTATGGTACATGCTTGAGACATGCTTGGTATATTTTTGAGGCATTGACACTTGATTGAGGTACATATTGGCTACATTGTTGAGTGAGGTATACTCTTTCATATGGTTTGGTATATGAAATATCTTTGAGATGTTGGTATATGATTGAGGTATACACTTGGTATATGGTGGCATATGCATGAGGCACTTTGAGGCACTTAATTGATGATTTTGTATTGGTCTGCACATTATTTATTCTCTAGTACATGGTACATGATTGGATACATGATTAGCTACTCATCATTGATGTTATGGTATCTACATTTGGCATATCTTATGGTACATGATTAATGTATGTTATACTACATTTGTTGGTACATAGTTGATGCATGGTATGGTACAAGTTTTGGTATAGCACATGTTGATGATCAGTTACAGGGTGAT
>JASDQU010102429.1:59911-70854 GCA_032191745.1 Picea mariana
ATTCTAGACAATGATTAGAGGACGAGTTCAGTTGGGATAAGAGAAATTTTCAAACAAAATTCATTTATGGGTCACAAGAAGGTGCAACTGAATATCAAGAAATATTTCTTTCTAAATAAAAGTCATTGTGCCATGAGGATGTGAATTATCTCAATGTAATAGTAAAGGGATTGTCCACAAATGACCATCTACTATTGTCTTGGTCTAGTCAAGTTATCTTTCCATTACAATATCACTTCCATGTATTGTTATAATTTCTCTAGTAGGTAGTTTAGGAATGATTATAAATATAGAGGAGTTTTATAGATTGAATGTGAGGTTGGTTTTGGATAGATGGCTTTCTTCCTCAAATCAAGATGGTTCGTTTGAAATTTTATATTTATGATTCTAGCAATGATGAAGATGTTGTGTGTCAAATCTAGAGCTATGGTCCAGTAAGAGAATATGATATCTAAGATCCCCCATAAAGGTAATAGAGGCAATGATAAGTGGCATGTTGAGGGTATTTATTAAATACTAATGGAGACAACATGGTGAGAATTAAAATCCACCTAAGTCTAGGGAATAGTGGGGGTAGTTGTTAGAAAGCTTTACTAGTAAATAATAATGGCTCATAATCTATATGCCTTCTTATATTCTTGGGATTTATGTTCATCATATGCAAAATATTTAGAATCCCTTTCAACCACCTCAACTTCTATTTATATTTTTTTATTTTGGATGCAAAAAATAACGCATAAATTCAACATATCAATAAGGATAATATTGGGTATTTAACACAGGTTGGAAATTATGTAGTTCAACGTTGAGGTTTCTCAAAATCCCAATGGGCCATTTTATTTTTCGAAGACCAAGGATCTTACCTAGAAGAAATTAAAAATCTCAGCAAGGATAAAAGGATAACATTGGGTAGTTTCTACGGGGTGGAAATTTTCCAGTTGAAGATTAGGGTTTCTCAAGAGTACAATCAACCATTTTATTTTTGAAAGGTCAAGGAGCTTAACTGAAATAAATTCAACATATCAAAAGTGATAGAAGGATAAACTTGGGTGATTTCAAGGGGGTGGTAATTTTGTAGTTGAAGGTTGGGGTTTCTCAAGAGCCTAATGAGCCATTTTATGTTTTAAAGACTAATGAGCCTACTTGAAAGATCTGGTACTTTATTTACATATTTTTTTCTCTTATGTTCTTATGCCTTTCTTTGTTTTCCACGACTATATTATTCCAATTCAAATATACAACCTTTTAAACAATCTCTTTTACATTCATAGTATATAAAATAAAGTTTGTTATATAGATTATTATTGTGACTTACAACATTGTTTGACTTTCTTGAACAATTGTATGCAACTAAGATATCTAATATTACTTTATATTTTGGAAGGAAAGATTGTACAACGTTATGAGTATGATTAAAGAATTATGAGCATAGTATTTCAGTGTTTGATATTTACTATTACTTTGAGTTATGAGTTGAATTCATTTTCAAGTTGTGAATATGTCTAATGATGAGATAGAGCTCCTATGAATTAATTTAAACTGGTGAATTCATCAGTACATACCCAATATGATTAACATCTTATTATTGAATACTAAATATCTCTATTTCTCTATGGTGTTCATGATATTCTTGTAAATATTTTAATAGCAATGGTTTCCATAATCATTGTTATTTGAATGCACCTAATTATTTTTAAAAAACTTGTGTCTTTCATATAAACTCAACGTTGCATTTCTACTATATGAGATAAAGTTTCCAAATGAAAATACCTTGTTCTAGATATTTGAGTATAGTTTATTGTGTTTTTCCTTCATTATTCCTTCATCTAAATTTGTCTTATAAAAACTGAATATGGTAGTTTAAATATTACACAACATGTTTTCCATACAAGTCACAATGAGAAACCAACTCTAAATATATTTGAGGGTTAACCCCTCTAGTCCAAGAGCCATATTTTGGCCTAAATTGGGGAGGTTTTAAATCCTTTAGAGGATGTATTGGCATAGTTTCCTAGCTAATAAAATCTCGAAGAACAACAACATAAAAAAATGATTGTCAATGTTGAGGTATTTAAGGGGGTGAATTAGTGGCTATGGGGAACAATGAACAAGAAACCATATATAAAAAAGTATTAATTACCACCTCCAATATGGATTAATTTACAAGATGGGGAATATTTTTTCACCAAAGAAAGAAAGATTGCTACAATAAGAGAGGTTCATACCTCCAAGGATGTTGGGTATTTTGGTGTTAAGAATATTGTGTATAACTTGCATAAATATGTTAATTGGCCCATGGTGGAGGGAAAAGAATCTATTTGTACCAAATGTCATATATTTCATTCTACTAGAAATCCTAACAACATGAAGAAAGGAATTTGAAATGAACTTACAATGTCTAAGAGGGTGTGACTACCTATAGGTGATCATTTAAAAATTCAGTAAGATGTGTAATTTGATGACTTTCAACAAGACCATAAAAGGAAAATATGATGCAGTATTTTTTTTTGAAATGGTCTCAATGCACTTTAGATTCCAAAGAGAATAATTTCTTATATATATACGTGATTTATTCGCAGATTTTGGATTTCAATGTGTGAGAAGTTGGATACTAAATTGAAGAGATCTTCCATATTCTGACTTGAAATTGATGGGCATAAAAAGGTGGTAAATAATAACTTGGTTAAGTTTCTATGAGGATACAATCAAAGGAATCCAAGTACTTGGCATAAAAACTTTATTTACATACATTATTCATATAACATGGTTTTCCATACTTCCATCAGTAATTTCCCTTTTGAATATTTTTTGGATATTTTCCACCATGACCTTTGGGTAGTGTGTTGGCCCTCGACCAAGGTTTGAGGAAACCTTGGTAATATTTGGCCCACTTTTGGACTTTGACACATTGTTTGAAGAAGGACCTCCTAGGTGGATCTGAGATTAGAGATCTCACTAATTTCAAGGGTTAAGTGGATCTAGTAAAGGGTCCTTTAGGGGTTTTGTAATGGGTTTATGGAATGTCGACCCATGGGGTTTTCCCATTATTAGAACTTATTGTAAGGTTTTGTAAAAGTATAAATAAAGAAGAATGTATTGTAGAAGGGGGAGCTAAGTGCAATTAGTTTGAATGGCTTTGTGAAAAAGGAATGTATGTGTGTTAAGGATTTGTGTTAGATAGAGAGTTGGCTCTGTGCCTTGACCTAGTTTTGAAAGGAGAATCTGGTGCTCAATGCGTAGATATCTTGTCTAGTGCGAAGCTCAACTCTATGGCTTAGTGCACATGAGTAACTAAATGTAAGATATTGGTGAATAATAAAGAGGCAAATTAGTTGGTGTATGTATCCCCACACTGGGGTGAACCACGTATATCTGGTGTCTCATGGTTTGCTTGGTGTAATGTTATCTCTTTTATGTTTTTCTTAGTGATTAGATTAGATGTGTAATGAATATGTATGTTTTTCTTAAATACATTTCTTATGTTAGAATGCTAGATCTGATTAAGAGTGCTAAGTGTTAAGTGTTTAAGGTGCATAATATTTTGTTATTATTGTGCTAGATCTATATTAGATTATGTTCTGTGATGTTCATAAGGTGAATAAATTAATGCATGCCACTTCCTAGTGTTATCAGAATACTCTGCGAAGTGTTATTATAATAGACCTGTGTCCCATCTTGGTTACATACACATGTGTCCTGTAAGCCCCCCTGCTTCTACCTCGAGTGATACTGCTCCTTCTTCGCAGGTGTTGTCAAAAGGGTCGGTAGTCGGGGTTTTTTTGGTGCAATGTTAAGCGTTGAACCCTGGGTCTTCTCATGTGCCAGCAAATGGTTCCATTGTCGAGATCTAAAACTGTGATTGTTGGGAATTGAAGTAAAGAAAAAGTGAATATCTGTGCATAGATCTGTTGCTGAAGTGTGCATTACTCTACTTGAATTGCAGATCTTTGNATATTCCACCTGGAGAATATTCTCTTTCAGTTGACACTTCAGTTTGACTAGTTGAGTTGAGTTTAGATGTTGCATTGGTTTTGTCACCATGCAACATTGGGATCATCACCATGCTAATTTGACCTTGCATTGGTATCATCACTAGAATAGAGAATTATCCTTTTTTCCCTAAGTTAACTCCTCACTACTCTCTTTTCAGACAGTTAACTGAAGACTAGTTAACTAGTTAACTCAACTAGGTGGCAGTTCACTCCCGTAACTGCCTGAGAGACTAGACATGGTGGCAGTTCACTCCCATAACTGCTAGTGTGTGTCCAGATCACTCTAGATCACCACTATGGCGCATTGGGTCTCCTTCGGTGTGCACTCATTAAGTTATACAGAGTATATCATGTGTAAATTATTCATTATTCACAATGGTTAATGTGAATTCTTCCATTCTTTCTCTCCCTCTTCTTCTTTCTCAAATTATCCCTGCAAATGTGTGTATTATTGTTTATCTAGATCTATTATGTGCAGGTTCAACACATTTACAATGTCCTAGTCTAAAGGCTAGGGCGCAGTTGAAAGAAAGAGTTGATTTGAGTAAATTTAATGCAAATGAAGAAAGATATGTTATTTCTATGCATAGAAAGAGTTTTTGAACTAATAAGTGGATGCAGGAACCTAGAAAGGATTTTTGCAGATTGTAGGTCTAGCACTATGATCCTAGGGGAAGTGCACAATACATAAAAGGTTGGGGAACATTTAAGATAAAAATAGGGTTAAATTTGTGTTATAACTGCAGAAGGTTGGGACATCTTACTAAGGAATGTCTTGAGGTAGGCCCTATTTGTCTTTGTTGTAAGATTGTTGGTCATGAGGTTGAGAATTGTCCAAGGATTATTGCTAAAGTTGAAGGAATTAACATAAGTCAAGAAAGATATGAAAAAATTCAAGAGACTAAGGGCATGTTAGAAATTCATAAAGAGAAAAGGTCAGAGGAAGTTCAGACTATGTTATTACAGTTGAAAGAATCGATGGATGTTCATAAAGATGTCAGTTTACCAGAAATCATAAAAGAAAAACAGCGCATAAGTGCAAGAATAGAAGACTTCGACATAGACTGTGTCTTGGATGAAGAAACACAAGTGAATATTATGATAGAAGAAACTTGGGGAATCTTTGGAAAGCCTACTATGGTACCTTCATTAGGACAGATAGGCTTGTTTAAGGGAAACATGATAAACTTATGTGGAAGAGTTACTACTATAACTATTATTGTTCATGGAACATCGACTGAAGAATAATTTGAAGTCATTAGGTTTGTTGGTAACAGTGCCCATTTCCCGCTTTTGTTAGGTAAGTCTTGTATTGAGAAGGATCAGATCCGAAGGAAAGCAGAGGAAGAAGATACAGAAATAAAAATCAAGAATTAATGGATTTCATAGCTAGAAAAATTGATCGACTAGTAGAAGAACGAGATGATAAGGCGAAGAAACAGAGCAAAGTAACAACGCGGGAGGGACATAAGGCAAGAGAATTAGATATCAAGGTTGAAATAATGCAAGAAGTCTTGAAGGACCTATCTATTCAAGAAATAAATATGTCCACTCAGGAAGTGTTAAGAAAAGAGATAATAACTTCAAAATCTTTGAAGGCACCTCAACATTGTGAAGCCACTACGCTAGGGGAAGATAAGAATAATAATGGAAAGAGGACTCCAGAAATAGTTAGAGAGACTCACATCACAGGGAGGAAGGTGAGGAAGCTCAATAAAAAGAAGGCTAAGTTGGAAAAGCTACAAGAAGTTACAGAAACCAAATGGAAGACTTCGCATACTGGAACCTCGTAGGAGACAGGCTCGTAGGATTTGAACCTCACTGGAACAGTAGGACCACGGAGAATTGGGCTTCTCCTTGGTGAATTTATATGACCATTGGAGGCACCCTAACCGTTAGAATGGCTCTTCTGAATGGTTAGAAAATTAATTTATGGTCTTATGGACCACTTTTGGACAATGATACCGCACCATAACAAACAGATTTACATTGATGGAAGCATTTCCCTATCATTGGAAGATCTATCACGATACCCCACTTATTTAACTCATCGGTCATTGTGATGGGACCAATTTTTGCTACCAGTGATTGACTCAGATAAGCAGAGAATTTTCCAAGTGTCGAGTTGTGTTTCCTGTTGCTATTTAGAACTAGACCCTACCTGTCAGTTTGTCTACCCCACCTATCCATTTGTCTACCCCTCTTTTCTATTAAAAGCTAGAATGTCAGGCGAACCTAGCGAATTGGAGAATTTTTTCGAGGAAGTTCTTATGAAGATAATGGCCAACAGACCAATATCTGAGGGTATACAGGCATCGTCGACTAGGGGACTACAAGATTCCCCTTCGACTGGACGTCGTTCCGGCCGTGTCAACCCCGTAACTGAACAGCGAAGTAAGCATCGCGGTGATATGGCTAACATGAAGCAGATCCTATTGATCCTACCAGAATATAGTCCACCTTTGGATGGCACTGTTAACCGTGACAGTATCCCTCGATACTTTGAGTACTATGTTTTCACTGCATACATTCCGAAAGGAATTTTCATAGTCAGGAGTCAGTTAGGACAGATCCCGTTGTTGAAGAACAATGACTTCAACTTATGAGACCGAAAGAAATATTCCATGTTAGTGCCCCATCAATACTTAACAAATACAACTGGAAAGAAACCTCACCTCGTCTCACAACCATGGATTAAGGGGTTGGCGTAGTCCACCATGTTGAATGTAATGAAGATCCCACATTTTGGTCACCACCAGGAGGTTAACGCTTGCGTTAAACTCCTCCTGGCATGCTATCATGGAAGATATTTGTGGCTCGACAGAAGGATTACTGTGGATCTATCGTTGATCCACCAGATCACAGGTTTAAGTGTGAAGGGTCCTGACCCTCAACAGTTTTATCCAGGGAAGGTCTCGGACCGATCTTTGGCGTAGCGCATTAAAGAATCTTATGGAGAGGTAGAAAAAGGAAAGAGAGGTTACAAGGTAGCCTCTATATACGATGGTGCAATGCGCCTCACTTTCCAACTCCTAGTTGGCAAGCTAGTAAGGAAGAACCACCCCACACAGGTCACCGGTTTTGTGGTGGACCTCGCAGGAAAGTGTGTGGAGGGCATGCAGATGAACTGGGCTAACTACCTAGTAAACTAGCTAGAGAAGGATTTCCACAAAGCCCAATACTTGGGACATGAATTCCGTTACAGTTGGTTGATCATTTTGATCACATTTGTCGCTTGGCAAATGCCTGAAGGAGCCTCCTTCCCAGAGATCGAGCCTACGGAACCATTGGTCGCTTGGTTTTCAACCCTGTGGTATACCAACGACATGATGAAGAAATGGCAGTCCAATGTCATGTTTCATGCATACTATCAACAGTTAAATGTCTCCATTGAATCATTCTTACGTATGACACCGCTCACCCTGCATCAGTACTG
Source organism: Picea mariana (assembly GCA_032191745.1). NCBI lineage: Eukaryota > Viridiplantae > Streptophyta > Pinopsida > Pinales > Pinaceae > Picea > Picea mariana. The sequence goes on from JASDQU010102429.1 coordinate 67,340, forward strand.
ACCCATTGAAAAGTTTTGTGTTGATCCCCATTTCATCTACATCACTGCATGAAGAGATGAGCACCAAGAAGAATTCTAGTCATACTAAAAGCTGGCAGATGAAGAGGAGCAGATTACAAAGGAATGGTTAGAGGAATTTCTTGTACCTATTGTCGATGAAGAATTATCTGACACTAACACCATAGGAAGCCCCATAGTTACATGCATTGAATATGTCGTATAGTCCAGTGAGATGAAGAAGAAGAAAAAGCAAGAGGAAGTCCAGGACATAGAGAGTGATGAAGAGGACAACGTTTCTGGAGATAACGGGTCTGATTCACCCAGAGGAGGAAATGAAGAGAAAGGAGGAGGCAAAGCTACATTTTTGGAAAATCCCCCTGTTGGGATAATGAAACCGCAGAAGAGGAAGGTTTCTCCAAAGAAACCTTCAGCAAAGAAGAAAACGTGTGCCAATAAGCCACAGATAGAGGCCACTCTCACTGAGGATGACATCAATTCAATTCGCGGAGCTATGGAGGATGCCTCTGAAGACATATTACAGAGATATGGAGAGAAGCAGGAGGATTTATATGGAAGGATTGAGAGAGAATTGAAGGAAGTGCAGCAAGCTCCTCTCTTGGTCCGCACAATACCTACTGTGCCATCTACACCTTCCTCATTGCAGACTGCAGAATTGAGGGATGAACCAACCCAATTGAGAAGGCTTGCGGATGCAACAGAAGCTCAGTTCCAGAGAGATCAAGAAGAGAAGTATAAGGCTACGAAAGCCTTGAAAAAGGAGAAAGGCGAATTTCTAGTGAAATTACGAGCAGTGCAGGACAGTGTAGCTTCCCAGGAAAGCGAGAAAGAAGAGCTTCAGGTGAAGCTTCAGGAGGAAAAATCCTAGCTACAAAGGGAAAAAAGAGAAGTTGCTTAAAGAGGCCATGGTCAAAGAAGTGGTAAGTAAATCATTTCTCTCTATTCCAAGCTTGGCACAGGAAGAGAAAGAGTCGGTCGAAGCTCAAATAGTGAAGCTCGTTGAGACTCTCCAACAGCTTCAGGCTAGGATAACATAATTGGAGGCCCAAACAATGCCAAGAACCCCACAGGAGGTGTGTGACCAGAGGGAGGAGATCGCTAAAAACAAAGTAGCAATCATAAGAGCCCTCACCTTGAAATGTAAATAGTTAAGTGATAAAAGTGCCCAGACATATGAATGCTTCATCGAGGATCCAGAGATAAGGAAGCTGGAAGCATGGTTACGGGAGGTGCAACAGCAAGCATTCTCATTACAGACGCAGATGAAGTTGCTCACAATAGTGGAAAGAATGAAGAGATACCAGGAGCATCGAACAGTACAGCAGCAGATCACTGCCCTCCAGGGTAAGGTAATGGAAGCAACATAGAAGCTACAACCTATGCAGGATGAAGCCTGCAAGGTGTTCGAAGAAATTTATGGACGGGGCTCACAACTATATCAAATGGTTGCAGCAGTAGAACAACATCTGGAAGGGCCTGTTACATAACAAACAATCCAGGAGCTCGTTGAGCAGGAGGCTCAGGCGAAGTAGCAAGTCAAGGCAGCTCGAGGCTTTCAAAGAAGCATTGTCCAGACCTGAGTGACTGGGGATGAGTCACAGGTGAGTGTTGGGGGCATGTTGGCCCTCAACCAAGTTTTGAGGAAACCTTGGNGAGGGTTAAGCAGACCCAGTAAAGGGCCATCTAGGGTTTTGTAATGAGTTTATGGGATGTTGTCCCATGAAGTTTTCTCATGTTTAGGCCTTATTGTAAGGGTTTGTAAAAGTATAAATAAATAAGAATGTATTGTATAAGTAGCAAGCGAAGTGAATGTATTTCTATGTGACAGAGTTGCTTTGTGCAAAAGGATTGTATGTGTGTTAAGGATTTGTGCTCAATAGAGAGTTGGCTCTGTGCATTGATCTAGTTTTGGAAGGAGGATCTAGTGCTTAGTGCACAGATCTCTTGTCTGGTGCGAAGCTCAACTCTATGGCTTAGTGCACAGGAGTGAATGAATGTAATATTTGGGTGAATAATAAAGAGGCAAAGTGGTTTGTGTACGTAGCCCCGCCCTGGGGTGAACCACGTATATCTGGTGTCTCATGGTTTGCTCTGTGTTGTGTTAATCATGTTATTAATCTACTTAGTGCTTAGATTAGGATGTGTAATGGATATGTATGTGTTTCTTAAATGATTTGCTTATGTTAAAATGATATATCTGATTCACAGTGCTAAGTATTTAAGCTGCATAATCTTTTGTTGTTACTACGCTAGATCTATCTTTGATTATGTTTTGCGATGTTAATAGGGTTAATAAACTAATGCATGTTATTTCCTAAGCATTAAATAGAATATTTTGTGAAGTGATTTTATCACAGACCTGTGTCCCAGCTTGGTTACAGACACCTGCATCTTGTAACCCCCCCTGCTTCTACCTTGGGTGAGACTTCACCTACTTCGGAGGTGTTTCCGAAAGGGTTGGTAGTCGAGGTTTTGTTGGTGCATTGTTAAGCATCGAACCCTGGGTCTGCCCCTGTGCCAATAGGTATTGGTCATTTTTCTTCTAAATATCCTCATAAGAATAAAGATAGTGATAAAGAAGAAGCTATTAAGAAAGGAAAGAAATATCAAAAGGGAGACAAGAAAAGAAACAAAAAGAAATTACTCAAGAAAAAAATATACTCAAAGGAAGACAGTTCCTCATCAGACGAGGAAGAGGATGATAGTGACAGTGAGTCAAATAAAGAACTATTCATGGTAGTATATGATGATTAATAATATTATGAAGAAGAAGGTAAATTTGATATTAGAGTAGAACTAATTAGTTCCTTAGAAGAACTGAGAAAAGAAAGAAAGGAAAACAAGTCACTCAAGGAAGAATTAAAGACAAAGAACAAAGCTCACATTTCCAACTCTGAAGAAGTTGAATATATGATCACAAATCTAAAGGTCCATATAGAATAAGAACTTAGGAGTCAGTTAGAAGAAAGGGAGAAAAAGATAGAAAGCATGGAAGCATAAATTGTCTCACCAAGGAAAGATTTTCAGAAAAGGGATATGCAACAAAATAACACCAAAATATTGGATGAAATCATCAGCATTCAAAGGCCATACTATGACAAGTCTGGGCTAGGATACAATCAAATGCAAACTGAGAAAGGTTTAAGCTCTAAGATAACAGAATGAGAAGCAGAACAAAGAAGCTATGCAGAAACTATCAGAGGTCCAAAAAGAACCCAAGAATAAAATCACAGAGGAACTACACCTCTTAGAAGATTCAGAATTCAGAATCAACAATCGAAAATAGAAAAACCCCAAGAAGAAGAAGACTTCAGAAGAGAAACACCATTCAGAAGATCCTCCAAATCCAGGTACCAAATTATTTTTCTTGGTTTATGTTATTCTTGTAACAATTTTGGACACAAAGATATAAATTGTAGAGCCTATTCCAAGAATAGAAGAAACTATGAAGGATACTCAAATAATAGCTATCCCATTAGGTCTCATGAATCATACAA
>JASDQU010102429.1:76614-88839 GCA_032191745.1 Picea mariana
CAAATCAACTATAATGGAAATATTAGATGGCCCTACAATCCCTATCATTATGCGCCACTGACTTACAGAATGTGCAATACATATTTGTGGGTGTCTGGACATATTTTTGCATGTAATAGCATTCACCAGGGTGATGTCTATTTCTACATAGCTCGTACCATGGTAAGGTAACTTAATTTAAAGGACTCGGGGCTCCAGATTCCAAATACTCACGAAATAGGGGACAGTGCTCCTTGTCATGGCCTTCTGATTTTCATCTAATGCACCAGATATCTTCTCTTTTATCTTTTCCCTTGTCTTTCTTCATATCTTCAACTTGCAGAGATAAACTAGTTAGCTGACTCAAGATTTGACTCATACCTGAGCTGGATTCTCCCATAGGGGTTGATTCTAACTTCATGGCAATCTCTAGTGCCTCCGTCTGTGAAGAAATATTCTATTGCATCAAAGGAACTCTGATATGTGGTAAGAGGGAAGCAGTGAACCACTCCTTGTTCTTCTCATCTGGGATTTGAAAAATCAAATGGCCTGTCAAGGTCTTAAATCTCTGATCAAACTCCCACACAGGTTCAACTATTCTTTGCTTGATTTATTTTAGTTCTGTAATGCACTTTGAATCTGACTTAAGTTTCTTGAATTTGGAAATTAGTGCAATATTAATGACATTCATCAGTTTAGGTGCAGCTCCTTGGACAAATTTCATGTACCAGCTTAGTGCACGATCTCTCAGGGTAGTACTAAACTGAGCTCATTTAACATCTTCGTCAGTGACATTTTTAATACTCCACATAGCTTCACATAGAAACCAGTGTTGATCAGGATCTTCAAATCCATCTCCTCTGAAGGTGGTTAACCTCATCTCATCTACCATAGATCTTCCTAGGTTTCCTGACTGAGTATGTGGTGGACTTCTAGTGACAGTTCTCTGAGTGCTCTGGTGACTCTAATTACTCTGATTGCTTAGTGCTGCTGAAACAACATGGGAAATAATAGTACTTACTTCAACATTTTGAGTGGTTCCTGAATTTTCTGGCTCTTCCCGACGAGGTTCTTCAGATTTTCCTTCCTCTTCCCTAGAGGATTATGAATGCTCTTTGTCTGTCAGACCCACCTCTTCTCCACTGTAGGAACCCTCATCCCCGTAGTTCTGCTTAAACAAGTTCACAAGAGGAAATTCTCTGAACACTCTCCCACTATGCGTATGTCCAGCCTCTATGTCGTTGTCGTTGTCTAAGTTCTTGAACATTAGCCTTTTCCAATCCGACCAACTATTGTACCTTTAAGATGTTATTCTCATGCAATAGCATCTTGATCTTCAACTTTAAAAAGTGTAAAAATTTTCCTCTAGGTCCCTTAAAGAAATACCTCTCAGCTTGGCTAAATGACTCTACTCTATCAATAGAAAACTCGGTGACATACCCTCCAATGGTGCTATCAAACCAGTGATCTACTGCTCTTGACACGGTGTTATCAACTCTCTTGATATTCTTTATCAACACTGACGTCCAAACCACAGGGGTTCTAGATCTGATCTCAAACTGGGTATCTGTTAACCTAGCTAGCCACTCATATAGCTCTTGATGGATTCCCCTAAAGAAAATATTGTGTATATTAGTAAAGATATATCTTCCCAACCAATCCTCTGTACTAAGATTAGGGTTCTTGTTCTGGGCTTTAGTGAAGTCCTTTTCTTGATATTCTATCCACTTCTGAATCTTTGTCTTCGATGGAAACCATCTTGACATTCCCTCGAGAAGATTCTGGTCCTGACAACAGAACCATTTGTTGGCACAAGGGTAGACCAAGGGTTCAATGCTACAACAACACACCAACAAAACCCTAAATACCGGCCCTTTCGGCAACACCTGCGAAGAAGATGAAGTCTCACCAGAGGTAGAGGCAGGGGTGGTTGCAGGACTCTAATGTTTGCAACCTTAGCTGAGACACAGATCTATGATTGTAACACTTTAACAGAGCACTTAGAAGTTACATTTCATCAATATTCGCCTTTAGCTTACAACACAGATAAACCCTAATAACATAAAAGTGCATTATTCACACAGATCCATTATAATCAAGCACTGAGCACATCAACATAGGTAAGATATAGAATTCATTCACATTATTCATCATTAAGCTATCATATCAGATTCATCTAACATACATCAGCGCACTAAGCATTTAATCACATAAATAAGAGAAGAACCAAAACACACAAAGCAACCACAACACAGGATATATGTGGTTCACCCCCACCCTGGGGCTACGTCTACCAATTCTTCTTCTCTTTATTGTCGTTTGTCAATCTTCTACATGCACAGAGCCTTTAGATATTACTCCGCAGAGGACAGGAGATCTGTGCACTTCGCTAGATCCTCCTCCCTGAGTTACATCACAAAGCCTTCCACAGTCTCTTATGATCACTTGCACTTAGCCCTGCAAGTTTTACACAGTATGCACAAAGAAATTACAATTACCACTTTCACTTAGCACCTAGCATCACATATATGCCCCCTTCTTACATCGCCTAGAAATCTATTTATACATTACAAAATCAGGCCTAAACATAGGTAAACCCATGGGTCGACATCCCCATACCTGTTACATAAGCCCAAAACCCAAAAATCCCTAAAAAGGGGCCAAGATCCTGCGATCTCTGCTTCGACTTGCGCTCTTCCTTCAACAGCTTGTCAAAGTCCCAAAAGTAGGTCAAACATGACCAAGGATCCTCAAAACTTGGTCAAGGGCCAACAGGCATGCTTGGAGCACGTAGTGCATCTTGAAGGGCACGTCGCATAAATGAAACATGAATGAAGACGATTTCCACCCTTGGAGCACATAGTGCATCTTGAAGGGCGCGTCGCGGTTTTAACACTAGTGATTCAATGAACCTAGGTACCTAGAAAACAATATCTCATTTTGTCCTGGTCAGCCTCAAAATAAATTTTGTATGAGTAAAGTTTATCAATTATAAAATTTCCCTTTAAAAAAACTCTAAGCCTAGTGAAATTAAAGCCTAGGTCTAAATAGGGTATGAGGTAAAAAAATTGAATTAATCCATTAATAAATGGGGGATAGAGAAAAATCAAATTTAGAAATTAGAGAATTAAATTATCCAAAAAAATAATTGTTGTTTATGTGAAAAACTTGCTAATTCCGAACTTAGACAAAAAGGGGAAATTAAATGCAAAAGGAATGTGGAACATAGAAAGGAATATATTCTAGAGAACTTTCCCTAAACAAACTCAACTAAGATTTAAGAAGGGTGTCATTCATTAAAGGAAATTGAGGGAATAAAGGGACAACAAGGAGCATTTTTAAGAACGCTTTTAGGTGGGTGAGGGAAATTGGAAATTTAATTTAATTAATTAAATGAATTTCTGGTGCAACTAAGGGATTGGGTGACAAGTGTATGAGGGAGAATATTTCCTAATTAATTTTTAATAAAACTAATTTATTGTGAAAATGGAAAGGTCACTAAGAAGAAATCTATAAAATAAATGGCAAGGAAGAGGAAAAGGGGGACGACTGGTATGTGTAAGGTTACACTGCCATATTTTTCTTGACGGATTTTTCTTGTGGGAGTTGGGATACCTAGATTTAGAGAGTCGTAGCTCGACCTTGTGAGACGATTTGAGAGCTATCTTTCTTTGGTTTGTGTGTGTAGACCCTTTGCGGCTCGGGGGGCTCAGGGGGAAGAAGAGTACCCCTAGCGTTGGCTCGGAGGTATCGGTGAAGTCTCAATGATTAGAGAGCGGAGAGATGGATGGAGAACAAGCGTGGGAAAATGAACTTGGATTCTCTGCCTTCAGTGACGGTATGAATGTGTAAAATTTTGCATTGGAAATTTGTTAAAAAAAATTGTATATGGATCTCGATATTGATGAATATTGTAATTAACTTCTGGAATAGTAGTTGGTAATTTCAATTGGAATTGATATGATAATGAATTTCTAGAAGAATCCGTGAACTATCATAATAGTTTTCATATATGCAGTTTTTTTTTCTTCTTCAGAATGTGGCTTAAAATTTAGAATTAACCATGTATGGGTATTCCTTTGAGGTTTGATAACAACACAGTTATTAAATCTACTTCTACTTACGGTCTAGGATGTCACTAGATCGCACTGATTTTTGGAAGTGTAAACTAGACTCTATTATATAGCCTATTGATACTTTTCCCAGTCCCCATTAGTAAGAACCTCGAAGTTTGTTCTCCTACCATATATGTAACCTATTTAATGGATGGCCTTTAATTTTTAAAGAAGCCAGGACCGTTGTAAAGAATGTAGCCCGCATCGTTGGACATTGGGGATAATGCATAGTTTCAGGCGCATCATGCATATCCTATAAGTAGGGATTTCACTAATTGTACAACAATGTCCTACCAGTCTTATCAGAGAGGCCTTAACCAATTTCTATGCATCCTCCAATACTGTTGTTCTAGGATCAACTTGAGATTATGCTGAAATTATTCAACTGTGTATGTACCCAGCTGAATTTTAAATGCTACGCAAAAGACTGTGTATGGATTTTAAAATAAGTACTTTTGTTGTTCTAACATTGTGGTCCTGGATCATACTTCAATGTATCGGCAACTTGAAAAAGTAAACACATGGCAACTCATATCTTTGTAAACACAATAGCATGTCGGGCAGATTTGTTGTTCCAATTGGTTGTACCTTCCATTGTTCCATCGTCGTTGTATTTGCAAGGTGAGACTTGAAGGTGCCCCCAACCCATCATATCATTCTACCAAGAGTTCTACAAACACCTCCGATTTTATGAAGGAATAGTTCTGAATGTTGGTCCAAATTTATTTACCCAAACCTTGTTGTGCGGTCAACTCTAAGGCCACCGTAAATTCCCTTCGCATCCTTCTCTCATTGTTGTACCTTTAAAAAAAATTGTGTTTTAGGCAGGGCCTCTCTAGGACCCTTATTCCTCTGTAATAATAATCATCTCTCACTAAAGAATCTTCATAGATGTTGGTTATTATCTGATAGGTATTGTAGATTAAGACTGTCTTGGTTTGGAAACTTTTAATATTTAGCAATAGCATTATGGATCAACATGCGACTTGAGTTAGTTATTCCCACTACAAATTTATTTTAGTTATTATATCTATAAAGGTAGAGGTATTTTAATTATCTTTGGATGGTAAATTTTAATATTTTTAATTAAATCTTGACATATATCCTAGAACCCGATATATTATTGAATTTAATTTTATGGACAAGTTGATGTATATGGGAGTCAAACCATGCAAGTGCCCAAAATGTGTGAGAGACTCGTTCCTAGTTGAAACTGCTTGTACTCAGAGAATCGGTGACTACCCGGTGTGTATGACGAGATTATATCATGTTGTCTCTTATAAAAAAACTGCCCTTACCCAACAACCGTGATTGCCCAGTGCGCACATGTTTAAAGGAGACTGGGCATTGTGGTTTAATTGTTCTTACCTGACTTAAAAATTCGTGGATGCATGTGAGTTGATGCATCCCCCCTTCTCTCCTAGGAGTTGCACAACCTCCTAGTCTAGGATCATTTAATAACTTGAGTCAAATCGACTCTTCGGGGCTCTTCTAGACCGACAAAAACTTATCCACGGGCCTCTAATTTCTTCCCCGTGCTCGAAACAATGAATGAGGATCTTCATGATACAACGGAATCCTCTGAGGGATCTTAAGCCAAGATATGGGAAAAATTTGTTTACACCTGATGATTTCAGGCCTTTTCCTCCTCCTGCCACAGGTTTGAATTCATCTGAACCTCTTGAGTGCTTCTCCTAGCTTCTTGTGCCTTCAATTCCGAAAATCAAGCTTTAGCCCCTTTTTTGTCCTGAAAAAAACTACATGTGACCACAGCTATTACCAGGTGCCTACTCAAAGGGTGTTTTGGAGCTTCGGGCTTCGGGCGTTTTCACTTCTCCTATCGCCAATTCCTCCAAACCCTGAACTAGCAAAGTTCCTAACTGACGTGAGAGGGATCGACAATCTCTGCTCCTTGCGCAGATCTATGACCCAAAACACCTTCTGGCACTTGTGCTTTGGCAAATTTAGAAACACTATTCCATGAAACCTCCAGAGTATCAAATCTCCAAAGTTCAAAATATGATGCCATGTGTCCTCAGCCTCCAATGTCTCAGATCTAATTCGACTCCCTGTGACTTTGGGAGTTCTCCACCCTTCTGCACTTGCTCCTCTGAAATGAAAGATCTCCCACCAAGTGTCTCCAACTGACGGACCGCTGAGATCTTCTTCGCTACTTCGAACTTCGGGAGTTTTCGAAGCTCGACACTTCAAATCCTATAAAGTGTCTTTTTCCCAAAGTTGACAATATGTTGCCACATAACTCCTCCCGATCAACGGTCAGGATCTATTCTCTACTTCAGGCTTCGAGAGTTTTTGAAGCAAACCACCTCATTTTCCTCGAAGTACTCTTCTTCTTAAACACGCAGATCTCCACCATGTATCCCTCCCATCACCAACGACTAGTATGAGCTCCAACTTTGGAGATTCGGTGATTTTTCACTTTTCTAAACTAAAAAACTCTCGGATTTTTATTCCTCCAGACTTCTAGATCTTCTGCCACCTTTCTCTCTTGAGGATGGATGGTCCCAATCCACTTCAGGAGTTTGGGACTTTGGCAAGTCTATTCTCATGTGCACAAAAAGAGGTTTAAAGATCATGCTCTTTACCTGGATCCAATGGGTGTCGATCCTTCGTGCTTAGATCAAACGACTGGGATATGCTCTCCTCCTTTGTGCGCTCCTACTGGTGTTTGGACATGGGATTCAACCACCTATATCTCTTCCTTGCAGCTGATCCAATGGTTGTTTTCACTCTCCCTCCTGAGCTTCTGGGACTTGGAATGAGTCCATCAACACACACCCTGCATTATCCCTTCTGAGATTCTACCAATGTAATTTGACCTCGCTCTAGCGCACATTTGCATCTACATGAAAAATTGCACTATTTTTCCAATTTGAACCTGTTAAGGTCCTTGACCTTTTCTTTCTATGAAGAGTCACATTGCACAGTTGCACTATCCTTCCTAAGCCTTGTAGTTTCTCATCTTTCCAAGGGACTCAGCCCTTCTGCTTCCCTTCAAAGGATTTTTGCGCCCTCCTGGCACTTAATGCTCATCCTCCTGAGATTTTTGAACTTGAAACAAGTTCTCTCCTACATGCACTCCTTGCACTTGTCTAAACCTTCAGACGTCTTCGTATTTTTAACACTTTGTCTAAGTGTTGGCCTGGTGCACTCCTTGCACAGGTCTTCCTCCAGAGTCCTGATCTCTCTTAGGTTCATTGATGCACTCCTTGCATCCTCTCAATGCACACCTTGTAGAGCTTCTTCCCCCCAGAGTATTCAGCAACTCAGGTGCTCTTCAATTCCTCCAAAACTTTAGAAAGGTGTTGTCTTTATGCACTCTTTTCACTCTCTCAAATCACTTCTTGCTGAGCCCTTCCTTCAGAGTGTTCAGAAACTCTAAAATATATCTCCTACCTATCTACCAGAGTGTTTAGTAACTTTGTGGGTGTCTCCCTCTAACACTCTTATCTCCCTATGAACTCAAAATAGATTTCAATTATGCACACTTGCACCTACTCAATGCCCACCTGGCAGAGTCTTTCAGAGTATTCAGCAACTCCGATTGTGCTTTTTCTGCACAGTATTTCCTTGAGAGTATTCAGTAACTATGAGGCTCCTCCCTGATTCTGTAGATGTTCTGGTGTGCCCACCTGACACATTCTCCTTTGAACTCAAAGCATATTTCAGATACGCACTCCTTGCGTTGGCTCATAGAGATTTTGATACTCTGCCATGCACTCCTTTCATTTAGCCTAAAGAACCCAGAAATAATCCAACAAACTCACAGACAAAGAATTTTTTCTATCCCTGCAAGTGGAAACCTATCATACACATCTACAACATAAATCAACACACATTGACAACATCAAACAAGAATTCACCACACAGGATTTCATAAACAATGAAATCTGTTCTTTTGTATTAATATCAAAATGTCAATTACAATGTGTACAAAATCTCGGACTACAACAGTCTCGGATCTTCTCTCCTTGGATTACAATGTGTTTTCATGAACTTTCAACAGTCTCTTCTGGGCATACATTACAATTATTTATACAAGAGGGGCTCATTGAGCTTTCCCTCCAAGCTACACTAGTGGTGTCTAATCACCATCAAAATGCCTATCTACTGAGGCTTATTACATTGAATGAAAAATCTAGTCTGAATCAGATCTACATAAACCTACAACCAACCATTAAAGGCAACCTTAAATACATCATGTACAAAGGCATCAACTTGGCTCTTCTAGCCTTATAGCATTTAATTTTCTTTTATTTACATTGAATTTTAAAATTTGAAGGAAAAATGAGAGGGTTGGCGCCTCTCCCCTTACTAAATGTGCTTTGATATGCTAGAATGTAGGCGCATTCTTAGGTGGAAAGGATGTTCCTGCATCATACTCCACTGCTGGGAAAATCATGAGCTCCTACTCATGACCTCCTCTACTCCACTGTTGAAATCCTCCTAGATCCCAAACTTCTCTCTGGAGTTGTCCACCTACTCCCATGTTTTTTTGTTGCTACTACAGGTTCTCCTCTTTTCATATTCCTCCTATTGGCATCCTCTTGTGTTGATCTCAACATAAGCCTCCTTATATCCCCTATCTCCTCTTTTGGTTTCTCTGTTGTTTGGCTCTCCTTATACAGTCGGTCATGATGCACTTCTTCCTGTTGATCTAAGGGAAGATCATCTTGATCCCCCATGTTGTCTCCATCTCCTATGGCACTATCTTGCTACTCTATTGCAGATTCCAATAATGCAGTCTCATCATTGAGTTGTTGCTCAGCTTCCTCCTCTGACAGATTGGCTTCTGTCAGCTCTTCTACTTATACAACTCTAGCTTCCTCCAATTGCTCCTTAGGCTGGTATTCTCCTTCTCTTTTCATGATTGCATCCTGACAATCCTTCTCTGGTTTTGGATTGTTCAACCAATCCTCCAACATTTCCAATTCCATCTCCCACTGAGTGAGAAACCCAATTATATGCTCCTCTTTTTCTGTTGGGGAAAACATCAGTGTTTTCTCCTTTTCATCCTTTATGATAGTCATGATTGGTTGTCCTTCTATTGCAATTGAAACTTGTGCACTAGCCTCTGCTGGGCTAATTGGCAGGAATATTTAAATTCCCCCAATGATAATAACACACCTCTAATCCTCCTCCATCATCACTCCTTGCTGATATGAACTCCTAGCTGAGTTCATCTCTTCTCCCTTTCCCACTTGGAAAAGCAAAATTTCTCCTCTGGCCTCCTGGCAGACTATGAGATAAATTGTTGATCTCCTCTCATTGCCCACCTGGAAATATGAATTTCCATCACTGTCCCTCTGGCAGTTTATCAGATCAATTGATCTCTTCTCCTCCTCATCACTGAGGCTCTCTCCAACCCCAGGTTCACAAATGTAAACCACTTTCTCTGTGTCACTAAGGTTTTCAAGTTCCCTCAGCCACCTCCTCAAATGTTGTTGCTTCCTTCTGGCCAACAACTTTTGGACAGGCCATTTTACTCTTTGTTTCATTGGCCATTCGTACCTCCAACGTACCTGTGATTCTTACTGCATATTCAGTGTTAACATGTTGAGCTCTACTCTCACCTCCTTGAGCTCTTTTTCCATTACTGTTTTTATTTTCTTCTTGCGGTCTGCTCCTCGACCACACCTATGTCCTCCAGTAGCCATTTTTCTTCTCTGCCTTCAGCCCGCCTGGTTGTTTGTTTCCCACTATACAACTGAGAGTGTCTCCATCTTCTCCTACAACCCACATGGTTGTCTACTTGACTGTTTTGAACTTGCAACAATCCTTCACACAGAGCATCAATACTTTGTCTCCTCCTTCACATGTTGTCTAGAAATGAAAATTTAAGCTTCTGATACCACCTGATGGTACCAGACTATATTCTTTGTCTTCTTTTTCCTTTGCCTATTTTCTGCAGCAAAATCAAGCTCTGATACCACTTGATGGTATCAGACAAAACCTTTTCCTAGGCTCTGATACCACTTGATGGTATCAGACTATCTCCTTTGTCTCCTCTCTCCTTTGTCTATTCTCTACAAGAAAAAATTCTTCCTTGATATCACTTGATTGTATCAGAAAGAACCTTTTCCTAGGCACTGATACCATTTGATGTAGCCCCCCTTCTTTCCTAGGGGTTGTGCGACCTCCCGGTCTAGGATCGTTTAATAACTAGAGTCAAATCGACTCTTCGAGCCTCTACTAGACCCACAAAACCTTATCCACAGGCCTCTAATTTCTTCCCCATGATCGAAACAACAAACGAGGATCTTCTCGATACCACAGAATCCTTCGAGGGACCTTGTGCCAATCTATGGGACAAATGTGTTTACACCTAATGATTTCAGGCCTTTTCCTCCTCTTGGTATATGTTTGAATTCATCTGAACTTCTTGGGGTCTTCTCCTAGATTCTTGTTCCTTCAATTTTGAATCTCAGGCTTTAGCCCCTTTTTCCTCTTGACGACAACTGCATGTGACCATGGCTATGACCAGGTGCCTACTCAAAGGGCGCTTTGGAGCTTTGGCCTCGGGCGTTTTCACTTCTCCTGTCACCAATTTCTCTAAACCTCGAACTGGTGAAGTTTCTAACTGACATGAGAGGGATCGAAGGTCCATTATCCTTATGTAGATCTACAACTCACAACACCTTCAGGCTCCGACGCTTCGGCGAATTCCAAAACACTATTCCACAAAACCTCTAGAGTATCAAATCTCTAAAGTTCACAATCTGATGCCACATGTCCTCAGCCTCCAATGGCTCAGATCTAATTCATCTCCCTGAAACTTTGAGAGTTCTCTACCCTTCTACAGTCGCTCCTCCGTAATGCAGGATCTCCTGCCACATGTCTCCAACTGATGGAAGTTTGAGATCTTCTTCGCTACTTCAGGCTTTGGGTGTTTTCGAAGCTTGACACTTCAAATCCTCCGAAGTGGCTCTTTCCTAAAGTTGACAATATGCTACCACTTAACTCCTCCCGATCAACGGTCAGGATCTATTCGCTACTTTAGGCTTCGGGAGTTTTCGAATCAACTCACCTCATTTTCCCCTAAGTGATCTTCTTCTGAAACACACGAATATCCACCACGTATCCTTCCCAGCACCAACAACTAGGATGAGATCCAGCTTCGGAGCTTTGGTGAGTTTTCACTTTTCTCAACTAAAAAACTCCCAAAGTGTTATTCCTCCAGACTTCCAGATCTTCTGCCACCTGTCTCTCTTGACTATGGATGGTCCCGATCCACTTCGGGAGCTCGAAAATTTGGTGAGTCCATTCTCATGTGCACAAAAAATAGGTTTAAATCTCATGCACTTTACCTAGATCCAGCGAGTTTCGATCCTTCCCACTCAGATCCAATGGTTGGGATGTTCTCTCCTCCTCTACGCGCTCCTACTGGTGTCTAGGCGTGGGATTCAACAACCCATATCTCTTCCTTGTAGTTGATCCAATGGTTGTTGTTGCTCTCCTTCCTGAACTTCTAGGACTGGGAATGATTTCATCAGTGCACAAATTGTGTTATCCCTTATGAGATTCTACCAATGTAATTTGACCTTGCACTGGAGCACACTTGCGCTCTACATGCAAACTTGCACTTTCTTTCCAATTTGAACCTATAAAGGGCGTTGACCTTTGTTCGCTATGTAGAGTCATCATGCACACTTGCACTATCCTTCCTGAGCCTTGCAGTTGCTCAGATTTCCAAGGGACTCATCCCTTTTGCTTCCCTTCAAAGTATTTTTGTGCCCTCCTAGCACTTAATGCTCGTCCTCCTTAGATTTTTGAACTTGAAACAAGTGCTCTCTTATGTGCACTTCTTGCACTTATATGAAACTTCAGACGACTTCATATTTTCAACACTTTGTCTAAGTGTTGGCCTAGTGCACTCCTTGCACGGGTCTTCCTCTAGACTCTTGATCTCTCTCAGGTTCACTGATGCACTCCTTGCATCCGCTCAATGCACACCTTGTAGATATTCTTCCCCCTAGAGTATTTAGCAACTCTGGTGTTCCTCAATTCCTCCAACACCTCAGAAAGGTGTTGGCTCTATGCACTCTTTGCACTCACTCAAAGCACTCCTTGTTGATCCCTTCCTTAAGAGTGTTCAGAAACTCTGAAGTAT
>JASDQU010102429.1:108493-128706 GCA_032191745.1 Picea mariana
AAATATATGAATCACAATTTGTTGAGCGTGAGTCAAATGTGTGATCAAGGACACATAATTATGTTCAACTCATAAAAATGTGAAATAAGAAAAGAAGGATCATGTAAGTTGGTGGCCACAACAATAAGAACTACGAGCAACATATATATCTTGAACGAAATTGGAAAAGAAAAATGTTGTTTAGGAAAGAAAAAAATAAAGTTGGATCTGGCATAGAAGAATGGGTCACATGAACTTTGATAATATTGTCAAAATTAGCAGAAAGGAAGCAGTAAGGGAAATTCCTGAGATTTCAAATCCAGCGGACACTTTATGTAAGAATTGCCTATAGGGAAAAAAATGTCGGACCAGTTTCAAGTCAAAAGAGTACTCTACAACAAAACCATTGGATATTGTACATACTGACCTATGTGGACCAACAAGAACAAAGGGATTAAACGATGAACAATACTTTATGGTACTGGTTGATGAATACACAACAATGACTGCAGTTATCTTTCTCAAGAAGAAGTCAGAGGCATTCTAAAACTTCAAGATATACAAAGAAATGGTTGAAACTAAGACAGACTTCAAAATCAAATGTTTAAGATCAGATAATGGTGGAAAGTTTACATCAAAAGAATTTACGGATTTATGTGGAAAACATGGAATAAAAAGGAAATTCTTAGTAGCCAAGACACTGCAACAAAATGGAGTCATTGAAAGGAAGAACAAAACAATACAGGAAATTGCTAGAACTATGTTGAGAGATTTCAAGTTGGGTGACATATTTTGGGTATAGGAAATACATACATCAGTTCATATTATGAATAGAGGAATTCTTAGAAGTAACGGTGATAAGACTCCCTACAAACTATGGGAAGGAATACCAACAAATTTGAACCATTTCAAAGTATTTGGAAGAAAATGCTACATCAGGAGAGAAAATGGAAGGATTGGAAAATTTGACTCTCGAGTTGACAAAGGCATATTTGTTGGGTACTCAAGAAAAAGAAGGGCATATAAATGCTTCAATATAATACTTAGCAGAATAGTGGAAAGCATCAATGTAAAACAAAATGGACAAAATACCAAACAAGAAAGAAAATATTCATAAGAGTAGGATGACAAAGAAGACCTAAAATAAGAAGAAGCAAAAGAATAAGAAGAGCATCCAGAAGCAGAGAAAGAGGAAGATGGGAAACATGTACCTCCCAAGACATCTAGCTGAGGAGTGCAGAAAAATCATCCACCAAAACAAATTATTGGGAATAAATATGTAGGAGTTGAAACTCGAAGAAGAATGCATTCACCGTAAAAAAGGCATATAAAAATGTTATCCATAATTGAACCAAGAAGTTTTGAAGAAGCCAACAATGATGAACATTGGATCAGATAGAGAAGAATGACACATGGGAATTGGTTCCAAGGATGAAGAACAAGAACATGATTGGTACAAAGTGGGATTTCATAAACAAACTGAATGAGGATGGACATGTAACCATAAACAAAGAAAGGTTAGTATGCAAAGGATATACTCGTATTGAAGGTATATATTTTAAAGAGACCTTTAATCTAGTTGTCAGGATGGAAGCAATCATATTGATCTTATCCTATGCAAGTTCCAAAATAATCAACGTGTATCAGATGGATCTAAAATCCACCTTTCTAAATGGAGAATTAGAAGAAGAAGTCTACATCGAACATCCTAAAGGGTTTATACTATCAGAAAAGGATGATTGTGTTGGTAGGTTGAAGAAATCATTGTATGGACTCAAAAAAAACCCTACAGCAGGGTTTTCAAGATTAGGTAGGTATATACAGCAATAAGGATTCGGTAAGGGAAATGCAAACAACAATCTCTACATAAAAGTGGATAGAGACAATATATTGATAATTGAAGTTTATGTAGATGATATTATATTTAGGAGTAATGATGTCAGGATAAGTCATAATTTTTCCAAAGACATGTAGAATGAGTTCAAAATGTCTTTGCTCAGTGAGTTGACTTTCTTTTTTGGATTACATATATGTCAACGTGATAAAGGTATTTTCATATCTTAGACTAAGTACATTACGGAAACGATACAGAAGTTCAGAATGGAATATTGAAAACCTGTAAACCAGTTGCAAGTTTAGAAAGGATGATGAATCTAAGGATGTAGATCAAAGACTCTACAGATTGATGATTGGCATCTTACTCTATGTGACAATGTCAAGACTGGATGTGATGCAAGAAGTTGGATAGGTTGTGATATTTCAAGCATCACCAAAAGAAACACATGTAATGGCAGTAAAGAGAATATTCAGATATCTCAAAGAAACATAAGGTTCTGGTTTATGGTATCCAAAAGGGAATGATATAAATTTGGTCGCCTACATAGATGTAGATTGGGTAGGTAGAATTAACGATAGAAGAAGTACAAGTGGAGAAAATTTCTACTTAGGTGTTTTTTTTGTATCATGGTTGAGCAAGAGACATACATCAATATCTTTGTCCACAACATAAGCATAATGTATTGAAGTGACAACATGTTGCACTCAAGTTTTCTGGATGAAGCAAACCTTGCAAGACATATAGGTGGAATATGATGAGCCTATTCTGATATTCTATGATAACACCAATGCTATCAATATCTCTAAGAATTTAGTAATGCATTCCAAGATGAAGCACATTTCGATCAAGTTTCAATTTCTATGGGAACAGGTTACAGAGAAGAACATCAAGCTAGAGTACATTGGGACAAAAGAGAAGATTGCATATATCTTCACCAAACCTCTTCCGAGGGATACCTTTGAGTAAGACAATGGAAGAGAAGCAGAAGACATGCTAAATCCAAGTAAAGGATATTTTGAATGCTTTTCATATACATCAGAGATTTACATGAGGAAGAACCGTGAAGAGAAAGAGGAGGCTTGTAGACATTGGGATAAACCCAATGGATAATTACCCTTTTCCATTGATGTCAAAGGAGAGAGAGAGAACAAAGGAATGGAAATAGAGAGAAGTAACATATGCATGAATACATGGGGATAATTGGTCATAGGGGGAGAGATGGTCACAAGGGGAAAGGAACGTGAGTATTTTCATGCCATTAGTGTTTCCATCAATGCCAAAGGGGGAGATTGTTGAAATAATTGGTTATCATTGATGTCAACCCTTGAATAAGTCTAGTATCCCCAAAGGTATGGTTATGGAACCCAAATTTGATCAAGGAAAAAGGTCATGAAGATAGTGTAAATGAAGGTAACCCACTCATGGATGGATAGTCCTCGCCATGTAATTTTTTATGATAGGTGGTACACCACATGGTTCCTAATGGTTGAGGAGTTATGGCCCTTTGAAGTCATAAGCCCCAAATAATGGTTAAGAAACCCCTAGTTGGTTACAAGTCAATTAATGAAAGGGTAAAGTGGTTGTAACAACAAAGTACTAGAAGCCCTAAAGTTAAAGAGAGGGGTTACTTAGAAAAAGTATATATACACCTCAAAAAATCTCTCACAAATACATTCACACATTCATTCTATTGAATATATTCTTATGAGTAAGTGATCTATTGGCAAGTTTGAAACGACGAAATCTTAGGCAATGAAAAGTGATAAGTGTGGGAGTTTCAGAATCATAGAAGAGAGATACGGTTTTCTAAGGAAACCCTAATTTGGTTGGCCACTGTGGTTCATATAGCTAATGTCCCGCAAGGCACCCTGTGGGTTTCCTAGTACCTATCATGTGTGGCCCTGTGTGGCAAGAGGTATTAGTCCCATGAGGATAAGACAATTTTAGGGAATATTCTAGTGCCAGGTTGTTGAGGACTAAGGAAAGGCTACAAGTCTGTAAAATCTTGTATCAGGTTAGCTACAAGACTACATGTATGTTTATGTGTATGATTTGAGGGTTACTTGTTGGGTTTGGCTATGGTACATGCTTGAGACATGCTTGGTATATTTTCAATGCATTGACACTTGATTGAGGTACATATTGGCTACACTGTTGAGTGAGGTATACTCTTGCATATGGTTTGGTATATGAAATATCTTTGAGATGTTGGTATATGATTGAGGTATACACTTGGTATATGGTGGCATATGCATGAGGCACTTTGAGGCACTTAATTGATGATGTTGTATTGGTCTGTACATTATTTATTCTCTAGTACATGGTACATGATTGGATACATGATTAGCTACTCATCATTGATGTTATGGTATCTACATTTGGCATATCTTATGGTACATGATTAATGTATGTTATACTACATTTGTTGGTACATAGTTGATGCATGGTATGGTACAAGTTTTGGTATAGCACATGTTGATGATCAGTTACAGGGTGATGGTACAATGACAGTGATAAGTTGACAGGTTGGATACAGTGACATGTTGACAGGTTACAGGTTGATGTGACAGTGAAAGTGATCATGAAAGTGGCAGTGATAGTGACAATGATTGTGGTAGTGATAGTTTTGTCTACACTTATATTTCAAGGCGGTAAGACATGGCAAGGAAAGGGGGTTGTAGCCTCCTTCTAGTTGGTACCAGAGAACATAGGGAATTGGATCTTCCTTCAAGTTGGAGCCTGAGAATCAGGGGGTTGTATCCTCCTTCTAGTTGGAGCTAGAGAATTCAGGGAGTTGTAGCTTCTTTCAGATTGAAGCATGTAAATAGGGGGTTGTATCCTCCTCCCAGATGCAACTGGAGAATTGGGAAGTTGGTGCTTCCAATGAATGTATTCTTTGATATATAAGAAAATCATTATGTGGTTTCCTCACAAGGGCTCCACCTTGTTGATCAATATCTTATCATGTTCATTCATAAAGGGGGTTTTAAAATTGTGAAAAATAGGGTCAATATATTGTAGGTATTGGGGGGGGGCATTTGGTGTATGGGGAGATTTATAGGTATTGGGAGGTATAAAAAAGGGTATCTTGTAAAATTAGGGGATATCCAGTAAAAGTCATGGGTTTATTTATTAGAAAAATGTATTGGGAGGGGGGTTGAAAAAATGATTTTGGGAGGGATTTTTCAATATCTAGGGAAATTAGGGGTATTATTTAATGTCCCGTGAATACACGTGATATGTTATAGGTTCACTAAGTGGAGACCCCATGGCTTTCCTCCCATTTGGTTTTCCACACAAATTCTGGTGTATTGTGTCTATGTGATTGTTTATTTATGTTGTTGATGATATATTGAATTCTAATGATAAACTATTGAACACTACTAATAAAGTTGAAGATAATATATTGTGGTTAATAGTGGTATTAGTGGTGATACTGATTGACCCCCCCTCTTAGTATTCTAGCACATACCTCTCCTCCTCCATCTATTATTGTCACTATTACATTTATCGAACCAAAATCCCATCCATTTGCAGTAAACAGACCCCACAAAGTTCTACAATGGAGTAGATTCTACCTTTATAAGAGAAAACCAACTGATTAGAGAAAAAAAAAAATCTCTACATGTTATTCCAACTTAATTGATATTTTTCACCTAATTATAAAAATCTCCATGGTTATGCTAAGTTTTTTCTTCATGTTTTCATTGTTATTATTATGGTTATGAGTTACAAATTGAATTGAAAAAAAATATTTAATTCATATACACCTGGGTGGTAGGATTTGTTTCAAGGTTTATGGATCAGTCAATGTTTTCAAATTTTATTCTTTGATGTATACTTTATGCAAATCAAATATTCTAAGTTGGCAGACGTCATTTGCACATTTTTTTAGAATGCACCCTAAATGTTTGACAAAATATATAATAGATAAACATTTTTAAATGTTACCATTGACGTCATTTGCACATTTTTTTAGAATGCACCCTAAATGTTTGACAAAATATATAATAGATAAACATTTTTAAATGTTACCATTGTATAACTTTGATTCTATTCTGTATATATATTATGGGGAAGAGGGGATCCCACTAGGCATTCCTTAAGAAAAAATGTGTAGATATTAACAAATACACGACTAAAGATTAATTTAAGAAATGTTGGACACCTCTACAACCTATTAAATTAAATGATTAAATTTAGTGGAGATATTTATCAATCTATTAAATTAAATGATTAAATTTATTAAATTAAATGATTAAATTTAGTGGAGATATTTATCATGTTTAATGTAAAAGCAAAAAACATTATATACTACATGTGAATGCAAAAAACCTTCAATTGACCAATTTCATTTGGAACCCCAATGCCAATTTCACAATCAAACCTACCAAAAGTTTTAATCATTGGATCAACAGTGTTGGGATTATTTGTTGCTTCCATGCAAATCTTATGAGATTGAACTTTGAGGCCATTCATCTATGTCAAACGTTGAGATACAATGCACCTCTCTACTTCACTATGTGGTTTCTTCCTCTTTGGATTTATTGAGTCATTCTCATCAATGAAAATTATGTAAGAAGTATTGTTCTATGCTTCTTGAAAATATTTTATAAGACTTTTTTCACTCTCTCGAGTAAGTTTTGACATAATTTTATTAGAACAATTTGTATTATTTGAAGGAATTGTTGTGCAAGTTCCTAAACAATAAGTTTATTATACATAGATTTATATAAGTCAAGCTTTAGAACAATAACACAAGTATTGTGAAAAAGTATTGTTTTTTCACAAGGAAAAAAATTGCATTCTATATCCATGTAAGAACATAAAACACATTATTCAATCATAAGGGTGTTAGTGAAAGATCATTTACAATCCAAAAAACATTAGCATAAGGTCCAAATCCATATGTATATCTACATCAAAATATAAACCCTAAGAGTCCCCATAATTTTGACTAGCATATCACAATCTACTCAAAACCATACAAAATATTTATAAAAGCATATCCCAATTATAGACTTATAAAATTTAATTTTTTCAATGTAAAATCAATATTATGTCACCACGGGTCTAGCCTAGATTCAACAAATATTCCATCTAACATTTCTTCCAATAATAGGTAGTTGTGTTCCTATAGTAAACATGGCTTTGTGAGTGAATGAAATACATCATTGAATTCCATATATATATATATGAAATATATCATTATGAACTAGAAAAAATTTCCTTAATGTATAAAACCAAAAGATATAAAGTAATATTTTTCATATGCTAATCACACTTGATTTGTTTTATTACTATCATATAATCACTAAAAAGTTGAAGCTTGTCAACTCCTTTTCACACTGCCATCATTAATGATTTGAGAAACATAAGATGTGTGTAGTTATTTGATCCATTTCCCATACAAGCCTTGAACTTAAAGAAGTGGTTTTCTTTCAAAAGTAAAAGACCTCCCAAACTTCATATTCTATATTCACCTTGGAAAGATCCATCAATGAATCCCAAAGGTATGGAGATGTTGATATACATTGTACCCACTTGAAGAGAAATATTTGGGACTTTGTTATTATTTATGACTTTGGAAAATAAAAACCACTTGTGCAAGTACATGAAAATGATATATATATATATATTTAATGAATGATAGGTAACCTTGAGTTATAATAAAAATATCTAACAATAAAACAAGTGTTTACCATATACTTATAGAGATTAGAGATTAGCTAGCCGAGAGAATTTTGGAATTGATTTCTCTAATTTATTGTTCGATAGATATCTTAAAAAATACATATCAATATTCACCTTGGAAAGATCCATCAATGAATCCCAAAGGTATGGAGATGTTGATATACATTGTACCCACTTGAAGAGAAATATTTGGGACTTTGTTATTATTTATGACTTTGGAAAATAAAAATCACTTGTGCAAATAAATATATATATATATATATATATATATATATATTTATTTATTTATTTATTTATTTATTTAATGAATGAATGATAGGTAATCTTGAGTTATAATAAAATATCTAACAATAAAACAAGTGTTTACCATCTACTTATAGAGATTAGCTAGCCGAGAGAATTTTGGAATTGATTCCTCCAATTTATTGTTGGATAGATGTCTTAAAAAATACATATCAATGCATTGCATTGAGTTGCTTAACCAACGATCAATTATCAATATCTCTTTCTCCATTTTCTTTTCAATCCATGTATTGAGTTGGAAAAACAATTCTAATAACTTTACTATTAAGGAGAATAAAATTTGATATTTGAAAACAGTATAATAAATCATATTTTCCTATTGAGATAATAGTTGTAATATAATAAAAATAAGATGTTTTTTTGGTTAAATATATATTTTGAAGGGAGAACATAGAACAAGATCAATGCAATTTGAAATATTGAGATAATAGTTGCAATATAATAAAAATAAGATGTTTTTTTAGTTAAATATATATTTTGAAGGGAGAACATAGAACAAAATCAATGCAATTTGAAATATTGAGATAATAGTTGTAATATAATAAAAATAAGATGTTTTTTTAGTTAAATATATATTTTGAAGGGGGAACATAGAACAAAATCAATGCAATTTGAAATATACATTTACTTGGACTCCTCTCCTCTCATCCATTCTATACAAATGACAAGTGGTCCACCATGGTTTTGACTCATGATGATGAGATACATTTATATATTTGATGTCATTTTGTATTGATTGTCCACTTTGAGTTCTTGATTGGACAACTATCAAAATTCGATATTCAATATCTACTTTGATGTATCATTTTTTATTTTGCATCCACTACATCATTTGTGTGTATGTTTTCCATGGAAAAAAAAACATGATATCATTTCATTAGATAAAATAAAATTACATATATCAGATGAATACAAATTCAAAAGAGAAACCCTCTAGGATCTTCCATTCTCCTCTCATTAGATCCAAACCCTTCTTCCATAAGCCATTTGCCATCATATTCATCTCTCTATGTATGTGCCCATTCTAAATAAAGGTGAAACCTACCTATAGACTATATACCTCATCAAATAAAAGTTGTAGTCTTAATTTCCTTAAAGCATACTCCTTCCTCATCCATTTTATAACCACGAGAGAATCTCAAAAGGCCTGTAGATGACTTAATACATATTACATAGCCAAAGTCAAAAGTAGTACATATTACATAGCCAAAGTCAAAAGTAGCTTCAAATACATGAGTTTAGGAAAATTATTCCATTTTTTAGAGTGAAATTCACATGTTATATATATCTTACATGCATTTCCACTACAATATTGTTCATTGTTAATTCTTTCCAATGTCAAGGTAAAATCCATCTATGCATTTAGCTTCAGGCACGAAGATATCTAAAGCCAAATTATTTGGGTTGTTGGATTCATTTATTGCAATTTCATTTAATTTGTAGTTGGTTACAATAGATATGTCTAAATTGTTTGAGACATTATAAGAATTCCTTATAACATAGTAACCTAACTTAATGGCAATTATTATGATGTTGGTCAATGTCACAGTGACATCACCACCACAAAATGAATTTTCATAACATTTATAGAAACCAATATCAAATCAGGATTTATTCTCTTTGGGAAATTATTCTCATCGAGAGGTATCCTGGGGAAGGATCAATCGATCATTCCTCCAACATCATATTCCCATGGAGGGGTGACATGGAGAAGGGTTGGATGACCCTTCTTCAAATATGGAATTTGTGTGGTAATTTATCTAGTAGAAGGGTTGGTAGACCTTTACTAAAGCATATATTTCATGTAAGGAGAATCCCAAGGAAGGGTGTTGGGTATGTGTTATATTATTTGAAGGAACAACCCCACGTGTTATGTTGTGTCAAGTTCTATGAGGGAGTCACAGAAAGGGTGAAGCCCCTGAAAAAAAAAAATTGGGTGGTTTTTGTGTCCGTTGTTAAGTAGTTTTTAGCACATGGTTTTTTCTTTTGGTGGTTTTATGGTGTATGGGTGAATTTTTGGCTTAGCCCATGATTTTGTAATTTCAATTAAGGAATTAGGGTTGTAGTCTAATCTAGGTCAACGGATTAGGAGTTTTGGATGTTATGTGATCCTATATATTTTTTATTGTAAAAAATGAATTTTAAGAGATGATGGATAAGAATTAGAGGTGCAACTCCAAACAGGTTGTTGATTTTCCCTATTTGGGTTTCCAAGGTAAATCTTTGTGTATATGTGTGATTGAAATTGTGTTCTTTTCCTTTTTTAAGAATCTATATGTGCATTACATTATTGTAAAGGGTTTAAAACTTACATTTGGTATTAGAGAAGTTATTGGCTTCCGGGGGATGCCTTTATGGATAGGGGTTTGGATCGATCTGTGATAAACCTTGTTGCAGTGGGAGATCTGTGGTATCGATTACTGTGATGAAAAGAAATGGTGACCAGTTCAAATATAGAGATTGAGAAATTTAATGTGAAACGTTTTGCGTTGTGGAAGATTTGTTGGTAGAAAAAGATCAATGGGTCACTATGGATCCAGGTACTGCACCTACATGAACATCAACAAAAGACTGGTGTTGGGAACAGGCCCGGTTTTGGAAGTAAAACCCTAACAAATGGTTTCGTTGTCGGCTGGAACAGAGTGGGATTGAGTGAATGAGATCTGTTGAAGAATCAGAAAAAGAATGTCAGATATGGTGAGGAAATGTTAAAAAGAATGAGATTATAAAAGGGGATGTTTAGACCATGGAGCCCAACGAAGGTGGAGATAGAGAGATGGTTGAAAACAAAGGAGTTTGAATTTGCGTAGAAAGATAACCGAAACTCGAAGTTAACACAACACAAATATTTGGACAAGTACGTATTTAGTGACTTGCATGAAGTATTTTGTTGTGATTTCTCGCATGTGTTGCAAGATTGGATATTGAGGTTGAAATACAACCACCCTAAAAATCGGATCAGACAGCTAGAGTGGAATTCCATGGAGATCGCAGAGTTACAACAGGTTGATAATAAATTTACACGAGCAATAGATTTCTGGTTAGACAGCATTGTTGCAGGATTTATCACATAATTTGTAGTAGATACTACGAAGTCTTACAGTGTAGCAGAGTAAGAGTTCCTGGAGGGACCTAGAGGTAGTTATATCAGATCATTGTATACTTCCATCAATATTTTACTGTATAACAAAGGTGTAATGACAATGGCATTAGATATATAAACTTCCTTGCATTCATGGGGGAAGGGGGGAAGCACTGACAAGATACTAAGAAATGAAGGAAGAGATGGATAAAGGAAAGAAGGAGGAGGCCTTGGATCCAATCATGATGGAGGAAGACCAGATCAAGCAGATCATTGAAACATCTGGAAGAACGCGCAGTGGAGCAACCTACCAATACAAGATGAACAATCAGAAGAGAGTTATAACCGCGAGAGAAGGCTTGGCAAGTGATGAAGAAGAGGTAGAGGATCTTCAGGATTTGGAGCAGATTGAGGAAATCATGTGCGTGACAAATGAAAGGAATACAAGAGGTTCAATAATAGGAACCGAAGGCAGAACTCCTATCCATATCAGTGTCAGTGTGGAACCCATAAACCCACATGCGACCAATACACCAGAAAGAACACCACCATTTATACAACCAAATTTCAGTGGAAGAAATGCAGTAGGAAGTACATCTACACAGGGAGCAACAACTGGGGGAGCCAGTTCATGAATCATTAGTCAAGGATCCACACCACATGGAGGTAGTAGTTCATCATTTACGATGGAAGTACATGATCCCACCATCATGTTACTATAATTCAAGGGAGAGGCATCGAAGGACATTGAGAAGCACTTGTTCATCTATGAAAATATCTGGGAAGCAAAGAAGATCACAGATGAGGATAAAAAACTTACGCAGTTAGATATCACACTAAGAGACCGTGCACTATATTGGTACATGAGTTTAGCTGCAAACAGTCCACCAGGAACAACTAGAATGATTGTGGATATCAAGAAGTTACTGATAAATTAATTCCAGAATCCTAGCTCAGAGGATCAGTACATGAATGAGAATGATAGAGATCAGAAAAATAAAAAATAAAAATAAAAATAAATTAGGTGAATCTGTTGAAGGGGAAGTTGAAGTATGTCATCAAAAATATGCAGCATAGACATCTATTTTTGAATTCTCTTCTACCACACCTGAAATACCCTTTTGTTGTGTTGGTTTTTTCACTTAGGTGAGAAAAACAACAACACTTGCATGTCTAGATGAGCCTTCTAGACAAGAAAAAAGTTTTTGAGTGGGTTAAATAAGCCAAACACATGTATAAACAAAGAAATAAACTAAAACAACTAAGAAATAAATGTTATAAAGCATGGGAAACTTAGAACCATGAAAATCAAACAATGACCAACATAATGCTACCAATGGATCAATAGATTAGCAGGCAAAGCACCGTAGAGAAAAATAGGGACTTATGAGTCCCCTCTTCCTCCTTGGGAGGGATCTTGAGTTCCCTACTGGAGATCTCTTCATACAATTGAAGAAATGGAAAATGGTGAATAACAACAATGCCTATCCCCTCAAGAGGTGAGTGGAATGGCATATTGCAATGATGCTTGAAGGCTCCAAAGAGAAAATAAAATTCTCAAGGGAGAATTCTTGCAGCATAACAATACTATGAAGATATTGGTTTCTTAGTGCACCCATGGCTCTTATTTATAGCATTCATACATGGAAAATTGTAATTGGTTCATAGTGTGAACAAGGGGCCTTTTAAGGCACCCTCTAGTCCTTAACTAACCCACCATTCAAATTTCGCTTAGATATGAGGGTCAAATCATGTTGGGGGTTGGTCCATAAGTGGTTGAGGGGATGACAAGATCCATAAATTCATCGTTCATAGAAGTGTGTGGATTTTCTCATACACAATCATGCACTTGGCGCATTGTGCGTTATGAGAGATGTGTTGGACTCGCACACTGTGCATTGTGCGCGTGCTTCCTTTGGTGAATCTGCGCATGTCAATTTTTGACCCAATTGTATAGTTTTGTCCCTTTTGAATGCATTTCAGTGTTGTAAGTGGACTAATTTTTGTTGGCATTGATGTGTTTCCTTAACCATTTGTGTGCAATGTTGTGGATTATTTTTTAGTGATAACACCTTTGAGACAACAGAAGTTTCAAACTCGGGAAGAGGCTCTGCATGCAGCCTTACAACTAGAAGAGAACCAATATTAGAAGACAGATCCAGCAATAGAGGAGATGAAGGAGGATCTAAAGAATTCAACATTTCAACTGAACCAAAACAAGAGTAAGGACAAAAGAGAATTTGTCTGGTGTACCACATGTAGGATAGAGGAACATCACAAGAAAGAATACCCAACATTTGCGTAGTACATGGAAACATGATTGTCAAACCCTTTTCCGACAGGAGGACTATGGTGTGAGATCTGTAATACACAGGGGCATGATCCATATCATTGTCCAATGATGCAGAAATACCAGACATTGCCTAAGAGTTCATATTGCAACTTTTAAAAGTTAGTGGGCCATGATGACAAAGATTGCAAGACGATGGAGCTGATGAGGGAAAGAACATCAAACACCTATAGGGTGCAGGAATAAATGGTGATAGGGAAAGTTGCACCACAGTTTAACCAATTACCATCCCCATATAACATTTTTCCACTATACAATACTACACAGACACAGTATAATTATGTGCAATATAATCAGGTGTCTCAGTACAATGCCCCGTGAGGCGATTGAGCTGGCTACAGATGTGGAGGATGAGGTAGAGGAGGATTTGGAAGAGGTAGAGGATCGGTGGTATGCCATAAATATCAACAACCATGACAATATGCAAGAGAATGTCCACTTCCACCTATGACATGTATGTATTATCATGCATCATATCATGACACAGAAGATTGTTTGACACTATTGGGGAAGATCCAGGAAAAGAGGAATTGAAACAATCAGAATTTCCAATGGATTTATGTCGAAGCAAGGAATGATGGAAGAAATATTAACATAGTTATGCGTGGAGNGAAGAAGAATGTCGAACCACAAAAGTTGTTTGATGAACGGAACGAAAAGGAGTTATTCAAGAAAGCCAAACAAGAAATCTTGAAGCTAGACATTGCATCTACATTAACTACACAACATACTTAGGACGTACCAACATACGAGATGCATTCATCGTTGGGTCACACTAATGAAGCATAGCCCCTAGGACAAGTAAGTACCATAAAGGATATTCTGCAATCCTGTGTTAAACTACTCAATGATCCATCATATGTTAAAGTATTACAAAATATGTTAGAAATATGTAACACAGACGTAGAGGGAAAGATAGAGTAGAAAAAAGTTAATCACTTGCATACAAGGAGGAGGACAAGTAGAGAATTCAGACCGAAGGCCAACATTGGAGATTTCAACATGGGGGATATTATATTGGATTTAGGCTCTGAAGTAAATGTGTTACCCAAGAAGACATGGAAATGTATGGGAGATCCCACATTAGGATATTCACTTATTCAGCTAAAACTAGCAAATTAGGGTTCTACCAATTGGAAGGCTAAAGGGTGTGACAGTAGATCTGGATGGAGTGCACATGAAAGTCAATTTTGAGGTGATAGAAATAGTGGACGGCACAACACCTTATCCAACATTGCTTGGCTTGGATTGGGAATTTGAAAAGCATGCCATAATAAATTTGAAGACAAGGAATATGAAATTTGATTTAGGAGAGTACATATTCGTTGCACCACTAGACCCATCAGAAGGAGAAAGGTTTGTATAACTCACTTTCTTAGACCTGGAGGAAATCAACTATTTTTACAAAACCACCGCGCGAGAAGAAAATTATGTAAATCCAACTTCAAATGGAGTACTCAGTTGTAGAAGCATCAAATCATGCACTTTAGACTCAGATACGAGGTTAGAGAATTAGCAGCATAGATTACATGAAGTTTCCACAAGAAGGTGCGCAAGAATAGACAGAGCAGTAAGATGGGTAGGTACAGAAATAACAGAACCTCTCAATTTTCATGGGGTGAATGACTTAGAATAATTCCTAAAAATATACAAAGATGAAGTGTTAGAGAATCAGAGGCTCTTATCTCTGGACATAGCACTCAAGGAAACACCTGCAAGATGGTGGAGTGCACACAAAGAGACAGTCAAGGAATGGTACCAATGTAAGCGATTACTGCACATCAGATTTGGCGTAGAACATGGAAGAAATCAAGTGCAGAGATATGATGGAAAGGGGACACCAACAGAAAACTTAGAGAAGTGCAGAACACTATGGAAAATGACACCACCAGAAGAATGGAATCATCACTTTATTCACACATTGGAAGGAATTACAGCAAACTCGTATGTAGACCAGGAACTACGTAGAGGCACTGTAGAATGGACAACATTACAACAGAGTTTTATAGTCACTTTATCATTTGAACATGATAATCCCAACATTGATTCAGCACTCAAAAAAATCAAAGGGGTTATATTTATTAAGGAACCAAAGGTTGAAATTATAACAAAGTATCAACAACATACTAGATAGACAGTGAAAGAACTATTGTCATGATATCATGTGTAGGAAGAAGCACCAAATGAAGATGGCCCACACAACATTCAAATTACAGAAATTGAAGGAGAAATAGAGGTGGAAGGTCCATCTCTGACATCAGAAGTATTTTTCATGCCAATAAAGGTGAAGAAAGTAAATATTGGGACAAATGATAATCCCAAAATGGCCAGTATTGGAGATTATTGGGATGAACAAACAGTAGAAAGAATAACATATTTGTTGCGTCGATACAGTGACATGTTCCCAACAACCTTTACAGAGATGAAAGGCATAGTATAATACCTAGGAGAGATGAATATACCTCTCAAAACTGAGGCTAGATCAGTTAGACAACGACCATTTAGACTGAACCCAATATATAAGTAGAAAGTAAAAGTAGAAATTGACAGAATGTTGGACGCTGGAATCATAGAAACAGTAGAAGAATTAGAATGGATAATCCCTATGGTATTCCAAGAGAATATGAAAGGAGGCATAAGGATATGTGTCGATCTAAGAAATATTAATGATGCTTTCCTACATGACCCTTTTCCTACCCCTTTCATAGATGAGGTATTAGAGAATGTAGGAGGCCAGGAAGCATACTCATTCATAGATGGATTCTCAAGATACCATCAAATCAAGATAGCTCCAGAAGCCAGGTACAAGACCACTTTTGCGATAGAATGGGGATCCTACCAGTACACAGTCATGCCTTTTGGGTTGAATAATGCACCAACAATATTCTCAAGAGTAGTCATAGTTTCCTTCAAAGAATTCACCCATCAGTTTTTAAAAGTATATATGGATGATTGGATAGTCTATAGTTTGTTGAAATGTAGAGGTGTTAAGGATGATGTTGGAAAGATGCAAGCATTGTTAGATATCATTAAATATCAATAAATTCATCTTTGGTACACCTTTTGGAATATTATTGGGACATATAGTCTGTAAACAAGGGCTATTGGTGGATCTTGCAAAGGTTGCAGTCATTGTTAACTTACCACCACCCAAATCAGTATGCCAGTTGAGAGAAACATTGGGACACACAGGCTACTATAGAAAATTTATAAAAGGTTATGCGCAGATCACTGTGCTAATGGAGAAATAGTTGAAGAAGGATAGTAAATTCTAGTGGAATGAGGACTGTCAGCGAGGTTTGGACACTCTGAAAGAAAAAATGGTCACGGCACCTATACTAGTATTCCCAGACTCGGAAAAGAAATTTCATGTGCATGTAGATGCATCATCCATAACACTTAGAGATATTCTGGTGCAGCCAAGAGAGGGAGAGTTAGACCATCCTATAGAATTTGCAAGAAAAAAACTGTCAAAGTCATAGCAGAACTACAATATTACAGAGAGAGAAGGCCTAGCAATGGTATATGCATTGCAAAAATTCAAACACTACCTACTTGGGAAACGCTTTAAAATGTTCACAGATCATTCTTCCCTCAAGTACCTAGTCAATAAGCTAGTGTTGGGGGTGAGAATTTGTATATGTCTATTGTTGTTTCAGGAATTTGACTTTGAACTGATAGTTAAACCATGGAAGTTGAATGCAGGACCCAGTCACCTGTCGAGGATCACCAATGGAGAGGAACCTACAAATTTAGAGGACAAATTCCCTGATGCACAGTTATTTTCAGTCCAAGTAGCTTATGAATATTTTGTTGACATCATTGAATACTTGAGTACATGGACTACGCCACAAGAATTCAACACTGCACAGAAGAAAAATCTGGTAGTCAAAGTTGCAAACTATCAATTGATTACAGGACACTTATACAAGATGGGCGCAGACAACATCTTGAGAATATGTGTACTAGAACATGAGAGGCCTGTGATTTTAGCAAAGACTCATGAGGGAATAGTTGGAGGACATTATGCAGGAAAATCTACCCAGAAGGTATTGAGCGCAGGACTATGGTGGCCAACCATTCCCAAAGATGAAAAGGACTACTGCCAGAGATGTGATGTATGTCACAAGGTTGTAAAACCTAATAGACAAGATGATATGCCCCTAATACCACAAGTAACATTGCAAGTATTAGAAAAATGGGAAATAGACTTTGTGGGACCAATTAACCCACCATCAAAGAGGTCAAGAGCAAGGTATATAATTACTACAACATAGTACTTAACGAGATGGGCAGAAGCAGCACCAGTAAAATATTGTAGCACAGAGACAACATCACACTAATTGTTTGAGAAATTGATCACTATATTTGGATGCCCAAGTATTTTTATGAGTGACCAAGGCACTCACTTCATCAATAGTACTATAAAGGCTATGACTGAGGATTTTGAAGTCTATCATCAAAAGAGTACACCATATCACCCTCAATAAAATGGAACAATGGAAGCCTTTAATAAGATCCTAGAGAATGTATTGACAAAGATATGCAATGTCAATAGGGATGATTGGGATTTGAAGATACCAGTAGTATTATGGGAATACATGACTACATGCAAAAAGTTGACAGGACAGACACCATTCAGGTTGGTTTATGGACAAGAATCAGTGGTGCCATTAGAATTTTTGGTACCTAGTTTGCGCGTAGTAGCAATCACCAACATGGAAGAATGAGGCACAGTGTAAGAAAGGATAATTCATCTGATGGAGATGGAAGAAGACAATATTATAGCAGGATTTCACCAAGAAGTCCAGAAATAAAGGGACAAAGCTTGGCATGACAGACATATTAAAAGGAAGAGTTTCAAGGAGGGATACCTATTCTTGGTGTATGACAATAATTTTTTTCAGCACCCAGGAAAATTCAGAATCCATTGGTTGGGACCATATGAAGTGAAGACTATCACAGAAGGGGGAGTTGTACAGTTGAAATATTTAGGAGGTACGTAACTCAGAGGAATGATCAATGGGACTCAGTTGAAACTGTATAGGGACAGTCGACCTCCTAGTACTTAGAAAGTTACCACGCAGTAAGAAGATATGTATATAGTGTATTATAGTAGAAGTAAGGGAGAGAAAATGAGAAAAACAAATAAAAAGAAGAAAAGCAATAAAAATTAAAAAGGGGATAGAAATACAAACAGATCAACGCACATGGAGTGTCTTGACACAATAGAACTGGTAGAACAGAATAGTGCATTGCAAGAACGCCAAGGTTCGAAAACATTGTGCGCAGAAGACCAGTTAACGTGTATAAAGGTACATCATGCATGAAACACCACAAAAAGTGAAAAAGTGACAACTGTCAGTGCGGCACAAATATTACTTCTTTATCACGCTATAATGTCAGAAAAAGGGGGGGAAGTGACCGATTGTGTTATTTTCCAAGGAGAAGAACACAAAGCCGAGTGAAAGAGTGATATAGTGTGAATTGGCACTACCATCTATCAATTTGGAATCCTGTAGTTTGGATTTCTTCGCCATGTCACCACCGAGGGTTGGAGTGTTGAGAAAAACCATACGAAACACACAGAGTAGCACTCGAGTACCACAAACCAGAACAAACAAGATGTCCATAGTGGTGGATGTGGTTGAAATCCACACACCAGAATATGAGCAGACCACATTTCATGTGGAAGAGGAGCACGAACCTGCACATGAGTCCGAGCAGTCGGAAGAGGACGTCAAACGGATGGAATCTGACTCATCCAAGGGGAAAGGGTCGCAGCAAGAAGAACCGACCATGGGTTCCACGTAGAAGGGCCTAGAGCCAAAACCAGAGCATGAAACAGATCAAGAGGTCATACCAAAGGGTGGGGTATCGTCCCCACAAGGGAAAAATAAGGTGAGAGCAGAAAGTAGTGGACAGGGTTACAACACACACATGCAGAACTAGGTATAGTGATGCCAAAAATTCCCAAAGGAGTGAATATTGATGATAACATGGTAGGAGGAGTCGATATCCTTAAATAATCCGACCATGATGTCTTTAACGCCATAAAGTTCCCATATTTGGCAGCACAAAGCTACCTGGAGAGATGAGGATAAGGCCCATCAAGCGCGCCATTGTTGGAGCTTGTGTAGTGGATCATGGGATTGTACAACATCGACATCATGAACTTACTAGACATACTACACTTTGGGCATGGGAAACACATAAATGGATGTGTCAAACAAATATTAGAGAGGGTGCATGGAGATCTCTTATGGATGGATAGGCCAGTGTCGATCAACATCGATCTCATCGCAGCAATTACAGGGCTACCCATAGATGGGGAGAAGTTGGAACAATGCCTGGAAGACAAGACTAAGGATAAAACCATCTCGGATGAGATCAAAGAAAATTATGGCATAGAGAGGGGTAACAAAGGTATCAAGATCAGCGACATCAATAATCATGCGACATGATTTCTAACAAGATTGCTCGGTTGCAAACTAATGCACAAGTGTTGAAAAGAAGAAGTGTCTGCAGGAGTAGTAGCAGTCGCGGAACAGTGTGCAAAGGGGAGATCGATGAGATGGGCCCCTTACTTACTGAAATCGTTCCTTGAATACTGCAAGGATGCACAAGACTGGGGTTTGGAGTTCCATTACTCATGGTTACTCATGCTCATTGCACTTATGGGGTGGCACAAACCTACATACACTATGTTCATGCCAAGGACAAGAAAATGTGGTGCAACGCGCTACACGTCATTGTGAAGCATAATATATCCCAAGGTAAAGAAAGTCAACAAAGACATGTTCACTTAGTAATAGAGATCCAGAACAGCTTGGTGGATACATGAAGGATATCCCCAGAAAATGTCCAAGAGTTTGGACAGATAGCGAATTTCCAGGCATCACACCACAACATGTGGTTGTAGGAAAAGAATGATCCAGCCAAGGAGTGGTTGTAGCTAAAGTAATGTG
>JASDQU010102429.1:144893-158163 GCA_032191745.1 Picea mariana
AAATATAGCACAAAAAAAAGTGGAGGAGATGGAGAAATAGATAAGTGGATTATTTCAAGCCATCCCTGACAGTGCAGAATCAAAAGAAGCATATTCTCAAGAGAAGATGAGGAAAATAGCACAGGCCCTAGGGCAATATAAAGAACATATCAAGGAACTGGAGGAGCATGCAGTACATATGAATCCTCCAGCATTCCGAGCGTAAGAGAGTGAAACGCAACAAAAATTGCATAAAACATTGCGCAGAACATACATAGAGTGATAGAATTGTTGGAAAAGATAGGGCAACTATGGACACAGCTATTAGAGGATGGGACCCTACAAGAGTTGCAAGGATAGGAAGATAAATTGAATGCATCAATGGTAGATGTAAAGCAGAGATAGAGGACAATGTCACTTCTAGAGAAGATCAATAATGTCACGGAAATTAAGAACCTTCATACAGAAGAAAAATCAGTGCAGGCACAGAAGATCGCATGACAGGCTCAGTTGGAGCCCCTGCAAGAAAAGGAAGAACAACTGGTCATGGAAATTGACACAGCGAAAGTGTGCCTCAAACATATAGGCTTGGATGGGGGTGAGATATTAAGACCACTAGTCACTATGCAGGTGGTCGAATCCATGAAAACAAGGAGAAGCCAGGCTCAAGAGCACTGTCAATGGATAGCAAACATGTGTGAAGCACTAGCATAAGTAGTGACAAATGTTCGATTTAGGAAATGACTCAAGACGAGTCACGATGTCAGTGTTGGGGGGATTTTGGGTGCAGGCCTAGTTTTGGAGGAAAGCACGACGAGTAAGGAAGATGTACATGTAGGAGAAGCAGCACGTGTAAGACAAACGTGCATGTAGAAAAAGGAGTGTGTGCAAGACAGACATGCATGCAGAATAGGAAAGCATGCAAGGCATGCATGCAAGAAGACCTAGCCATGATAGGTTTAGGGTTTTGGTAAGAGAATGTAATGGCTAGTAATCCAAAAACATGTATAAGTAGGTACCTAGGAGGTCTAGGTCGGGGTTGTATGTTGTTGGTTTTGTTGTTGTATGGTTCGATTTTGGTTGGTCATTGTTACTATGTCATTCGAAGATAGAACGACTGTAAATCTGATCTATTTTGTAATTTGTTGAGCTAAGGAGAGGAAATAGGGTAGATATTTAGGGTTAGATCATAGGTTGAGGAGCATGGTGTGATATAGTCTGCTTCATTGTAGATCTTGACATGTTTTGATGGAGAATTGTAATGTGTGTGGCATTTTAGTTCTGGAAACACCATAATAGAAGAGCAGAGCAGCCCAATATTTGTGGACATAGCCCGGGAGGGGTGAACCATGGTAGATCATGTGTGAAGTGATTGAATATTGTGTATTTATTTTACTGTCAATGATTATATGTTAGACAAATGTGTGAATGACTAGTTAGATCTGTTATTTTACATGCATGAATAAGAATGACAGGGTATTTAATATAAGTTGAATGGTAAATTAAAAAATGACACCACATAGTGTAATCCCATATCCCCACTCATTCCCATGTTGTAGGCACTTTAGCGTTGCAGCCACCAATAGAACTATCTCGGGTGAGACAGCACAGTGAACTCTGTGTACTGCATTTCCTTCTGGTTCACCAAAGGGGCCGATAGTTTTAAAGGGGTTTTGTTGGAAACCGTGATAGACTTGAACCTGGGTCAACCCAAGAAAGGTAGCAAGAGAGAAGTAAAAACCCAACAACTGGGAAAATTTGGATCATAAGGAAAAGAGCACAATCTAGTTGTGTTTCTCACATTTAGTATTACTGAATGTGTCAGTGGAAGATACATCTAAGGCATTATGGAATAAGTTAGGGGATTTGAATTAGTCTAAGTCCCTCATAAACATTTGTTTCTTGTGGAACAATTCGTACAACTGGAGGATGAAATATGGAGACTCAATGACATAGAATATGAATGCCTTCAATAATGTAGTAATTCAGTTATTTTTTGTTGACATTAATATTTCTAATGAAGATAAGTGTATCAATTTATTGTGATCTTTACCAGACTCATGAGATATTCTAGTTGAGGCCATAGGTACTAATGAAACTAATTTAATTTTGGATGATGTGGTATCATCCTTGTTTTGAGAGGATATGAGGTGAAGAAACACGAAAATACAGAGCATAAATGATTTATTTGAAAGAGGACACTCCCAGGAAATAAATATAAATAAGTCCTCAAGTGGGAGATATAAATCTAGGGGAATATATAAATCTCCTAGAGAATATGTAAACTTATGATGGAGATGTGGAAAATAAGGGAATTACAAGAAACAATGTAGATACAAAATTATTGAGAGAGGGAAGGGATCTGATGATGCCTATTCTACATAAGAAAAATCCTATGTGGATGAAGGGAGGGATGTGTACTTGCCTTATTCAAGCACACATGCAGATAATGAGGCATGGTTCGTCGGCTTAGGTGTATCCTTTCATATGACTCCTCATAGGGAGTGGTTTTGTGAATATTAAAGGTATGATGGGGGTGATGTTTTTCTAGGAGATGACTCAACATCCAAAATCCTAGGATGAGAAAAATTCAAGTTGAAGCTCATGGATGATAGGATTAGAACATTGCTTGGTGTTTTTCACATCCCGATATTGGCTAGTAATTTGAATTATGTAAGCAATATGGAAAATGTAGGTGTACAAACAGTGTTTGAAAAGGAAACCTACAGGATGGCTTAGGGGATAATGGTGTTGTTGAAGGGAGCTCATATTGGAACTCTATATAAGATTCTAGTAAGCACTATTAGTGAAAAGTGCAATAGTTCCATTATTCTTGAGATTGGAGTTGAAGAAGGAAAAACTCTTACAGACTCTAGAGAAAAGACTATGTTGTCGCATCAAATACTAGGGAATATCATAGAGAAGGTACTTTGAGTACTACACGATAAAGGTATGGTTGAAGGTATGTCTAATTGATCTCTGGATTTTGATTTCTATGAAAAATTCTTATATGGGAAGCATAATCGTGTAAGATTCTCCTATGGTGCTACAAGGTAAGATGGAATAATATAGTTGGTGCACACTGATGTGTTTGGACCTATGTCAGTTCCATTACTGGGTAAATCTATGTATTCTGTATCATTTATAAATGAATTATTCTCAAGTAATACATGGATTTATTTCCTCGGGAAGAAATCTGAAGTTTTTGACAAATTTCAAGAGTTTAAGGCTCTTTTGAAAGAAAGAGAAGTGAATTAAGGTGTTGAGGACAGATAATGGTGGAGAATTATGTGGAAATGAATTTGAATAATTCTGTAAGAAGTGTGGTATAGCAAGGTAGAAGATTAATCCATACACACCTCAACAGAATGGAGTTGTAGAAAGGATGAATACAATGTTGATGGAAAAAGAAAGGAGAATTCTCAGTGGTGTCAAGTTAGGAAAGGAATTATGGGAAGAGACAGTGGGTATGTTCAATTGATTACCCTCATAATTAT
The DNA here is from genome assembly GCA_032191745.1 of Picea mariana. Classification (NCBI taxonomy): domain Eukaryota; kingdom Viridiplantae; phylum Streptophyta; class Pinopsida; order Pinales; family Pinaceae; genus Picea; species Picea mariana. The sequence goes on from JASDQU010102429.1 coordinate 148,370, forward strand.
TGTATGAAAAGACTCCATGCAGGGTATAGAAGGTATTTGGTTGTGATTCCTCTATATATTTTCATGTTGATGTTGGTATCATCATATGGTTATTTTCACACATTTCAAAGTGTCTAAATGTGTGGAAATCGTCCAAAGCCTTCTACCTTGATACTTTAGTTTAATTAAAGGAAATATTAAAGTAAAGTGATTTTTATTAATTAATTGAGTTATTGAAGGAAATGCTCAAATTAATTAGCATTTAATATTATCCATTGATCTCAAGTGAGGTGAGAAGTAATCTCAACCATCAATCACTTTGGAGATTAGGGTTAGGTCATAAAACAAGATTATAAAAGAAAGGCTAGAGTGAAGGAGGAAGACACGTGTGTTTGAGATATGGTTGGATCATGAAGGACTGTGATTCAAGGGGATATTAGATAGGTGGAGAAGGAATTCCATTTGGAGATCAAGTCAAGGAGAAGAGAGAACATAGACAACTGCAAGTGGGTTTAAGTAGAGCGAAGCCACAAGAAAGGGTTGTGTCGTATGTCGTACAGAGTTTTTTATATAGCCCTTGAGGTTGTGTATGTGGGTTTCAATGGAGACGGGCATATATACATGGGTTTAATTAAGGAAAGGTGTGTACACCTTGAAATCATTCCATAAATGGGTCATACAGTAGAGCATAATTTGCTATATTTTTCTACAATTTTATTTCCCTCAATGGGCCACTATCCCTATTACGAGGGCCTTGATTTTATCACAATAAAATCATCTTAGTACTGGTTTTCCATCCATGGTTTTTCTAAGGGTATCTAACAAAAAAAATCGGTGTTTATGTGTGCATGATTTGGTTTCTAGTATTGCTTCCATTATCTTTATTTGGGTTGAATATTCCAACAATGTTTTTTTTGTGAGTTGTTAACTTGATTTGTAGTAAGGAAATCACTAGATAACAAGATACCTAGGTGCCAGAGTAAGGAGATTTCAACATGGTATCATAGCAGTTGCTCTGAGAGGAAGCCAGATCTTAGATCCATAGTAATTGATAGAATATCTATCATATCTGTAGGATATCTTAGCAGATCCATAACCAGTAGGAAAAAATCAAAGGATGGATTTTAGGGAAATAGTCGTACTGCAGCAGGACTAGGGTTTTTCAATTTTACATAATTATATGCAGGTTGTAGAAGGAACAAGTGTGCACATACGCAATTTTATTTGGAGAAAATATCATAGATTTTTGTTTCATTAAGAATAGGCACATACATACGTGAGCTTTAGTGGTGATACACACGTACAAGTCCATACAGGTTAGTACAAGGACAATTTCAATAGTAGGTTATTTCCAAGGAAGTTTATCAGGTCTAAGGGATGACATCAACACCTATGATATTTGAATATGTATTGGATGGAGCATCCGAATATATATTGGATGGAGCATCCAATTTCCTATCTGGGAAAGCAAGAGTAACTTTGGCCTTGAAGGAGTATGACCTTTTGGAGTTAGTGGAAAAAACGGTTGTTCTATCAACAGATTCAACAACTTTGGTAGTTCATGAGAAAAAGGAGAACAAAGGAGAGGGGGTTATCTTGGATTCATTGAAGGTTCATATAATTCCTCAACTATATAAGAATAATACATCCAAATAGATATTTGATGCCTTGATAGGTTTATTCCATAGCACTAACATTAATAGGAAGATGGTCTTCATAAATAAACTCAGATCAGTGCAGATGTCTAGATATGAAAATGTTACCAACTATTTCATGAGGATCACTCAGGTATGTGATCAACTTGTATCCATAGGGAAGAAAATGGAGGCTGCAAAGCTCGTGAGTGTGGCATTGAATGGTATTACCCATTACAAAAGCCCAAAACCCAAAAGGCCCTAAAAAGGGGTTGAGATCCTGCAATCTCTGCTTCAACTTGCACTCCACCTTCGACACCCTGTCGAAGTCCCAAAAGTAGGTCAAACCTGACCAAGGATCTTCAAAACTTGGTCAAGGGCCAACAGGCCCCCAAAACTCACCTGCAACTCGTCCCAAGTCACTCTGGTCTAGGTAGCTCTGCTTCAAAATCCTCGAGATTGGCTCGAGCTGCTTCGACTTGTTGTTGTGCCACGGCCTCCTATTCGATAAACTCTTGGATTACTGCTTCATTGATAGGTCCCTCTAAGCGGTGTTCAACTGTAGTGACGACTTGCTCCAGTTTTGTTCCTCGGCCTTCAATATCTGCAAATACTTGGAAAGCCTCGTCCTGAATTGGTTGGAGTCTCTGATTCACTTCCATTACTCTGCTTTGAATGGTGTGGACTTGTTGTTGGGCATTGCACTATTCTTGGGATTGCTTCATCCTTTTGACTGCTGACAGGGGCTTCAACTGCGCTTGTATTGTTTCTTCTTGCTTCTTTGCCTCCTAAAGCTATGACTCTAGTGCATTTAATTCAGAATCCTCAGTGAGTCTCTCATAAGTCTGGGCACTGTGATCACTTAGTTGTTTACATTCCATGGTGAGGGCCTTGATTCTTTCAACTACACTTCAAACAGTTTCTTCTCTTTGATCTCATACATCCGGCAGAGTGTTGGGAACTGTGCGGAGCTCTAAGTCTATTATTCTTTGTTGTAGCTATTGGATAGCTTCTGCGAGTTGTGCTACTTTATTCTCCACTCGGTCTTCTACCTTTGGCTCTAAGCCTATCATAGAGCGAAGTGCTTTGTCGACTGCTTCTTTGACTTCAAGCTATTCTGTGAGAAACTGTTATTTTTCTTTCTTGTCTTGTGTTATCTCTTCTTCAAATTTGTCTTGAAGGTCCTCTTTCTCCTTCTGTGCAACCCAGAATTGATCTACCATTTCTTCTTGTGCTTTCTTCAGGGCCATTGTGGCATGTTCTTTCTCTTCTTGTGCTCGACGAAGGTGAGCTTCGTCGCATCAGCTAGTCTGCGAAGTTGGGCAGGCTCATCTCCCAACTTTGGTTCTTCTAATGGTGGGGGCATAGTGGATACTGTGCAACTAGAGTGAAGGGCCTTCTATACCTCTCTCAACTCTGTCATGATTTTTTCATATGAGGCTTCTTGCTTGGCTTCATTGTCCTACAAAGCATCTAATACGGCTGCGATGATGAAATCGAAGTCATCGATTGTGAGGATAGTATGAAGATTCAGCTTGCTTGCTTTGGATTTCTTCCACGATGTAGGTTTCGTGGGGGAAACCTTCCTTTTATTCGATGGATCTATGTCATCAAGGGGGTTCTGTGGTGGGGTTACTTCACCTTGCTCCTGCTTATATTCTTCCCCTACTTTCTCTTCTTTCTCCTCTTTGTCCACCTCGTCACCTCCTCCTCCTCCAAGTGAATCTGAGGCGTTGCTCAGTTCCTGTACATATTCATTCTTCTTCCTTTTGCTACTGATGGGTGCATTATACTCCTCGTGGGTAACTACCGAGCTTCCAATGAGGTTTGGGTCGGATAATTCATCTTTAGGGACTGGTATAAGGAACTATATTGGCCATTCCTTAGTGATTTCTTCCAGGTCCTCCTCGTTGAGCTTATAGTATGACTAAAGCTCTTCTTTATTCTCATCTATGTGTGCGGTGATATATATGAAACGCCTATTTGCGTGAAAATTTAGAAGGGGTCTAAACATGTCCATATTGTTTGGTGTCATCCGGGGGAATGATTCGATATCCCTTTTCAGATGCAGGTAGTAGGTATGGAATACTGCGTTCGACTGCCATTATTTTCCCATGCTGCTCGAGTACCAGAGCGTGGTGAACTTCGTAGTGAGTGGATTGAATGGCTCAATGTCCAGGAAGGTTGCACCTTCTGGCATCTCCCAAGCTGTAAACGCGATGAGGATCAACAGCCAACTAAAGTGGAACTCATAGCCTTGATCCTGAGATTTGTGGAAATCAACTTCTAGCTGGTTAACTAAGTACTTCACCCAGTTTATCTGTAATCCCTCCACCCACTTTCCTATGAGGTCAACCACAAACCCTGTGACCTGTGTGGGTCTATTATTCTGGACTAGCTTACCAACAATCAACTAGAAAGTGAGGTGCATTCAACCATTCTGAATGGAGGCTACCTTGTAACCTCGCATCCCCTTTTCTACTTCGCCATAGATGTCTTTAATCTTCTGTTCCAGGGTGTGATCTGCAGCCTTCCCTAGGTAGAATTCCTACAGGTCAAGTCCCTGCATGCTAAATCTAGTGATCCTATGGATCAACGCCAGATCGATGGTAATACGCCTGTCTAACCATAAATAATCATCATGGAAGCATGACAATAGGAGTTTAACGCACGCGTTAACCTCCTGTTGCCTTCCAAAGTGTGGAATTTTCATGACATTAAGGATAGTGGACTACGTGATGTTCATGGTCCATGGATGGGGAATGATCTTCGATCTCTTTCCCTTTGTCTTAGTCAAGTACTTTTGAGGCACGAGCATGCCATAGGTCTTGCGGTCCCCTAGATTATAGTCATTGATCTTTAAGGTTGGAATCTTCTCCAACTGTGGTTTGATTGCATGTATCCCCTTCAGGAGGTACGTCGTGATGCCTGCATAGTTGAAGTCCCTTGGGACACTGTCACGATTCACCGTATCGACTAGAGGCGGGATGTAATCGGGTAAAATAGACGGGATTAACTTCGCATTCACTAAGTCATCTATGTGCTTGGTTCTTCTCTCATTTGCAACGCGAGATGGTCTGGATCCACGAGTAGTTTATGAGGAGGCTTGCACTCCTCGTGTCGATGAAGCTTGAAATTCTGTGGACATCACTCTCTCTACCATAAGTTGTATTAGAACTTCTTCGACGACTTTCTCTACAGCGCTGAGCTAGTCCGACATACACGCTCAGATTAGATAACTCAAGTGGATGAATGAATGCTCAAAGCAATGGAACAGTTGTCGATCTCAATAAACACAACGCGGTATCAATGAGTTTTCTTGTTGGCTCAGATACAATTAGCAAAAGTTTTCTCGATGCAACAGTTGATGGTATAAGTAGATAGGGATGTAACGGATCTTTTCCAATGGACAAGACATCTTCATCAATGCATTTTTGTCCATTATGGCGCTGACCCAATGATCTGATGGCGAGCTTTCTGGTCATAACTATTGTTCTAACCGTTCGGGGTGTCGGGCTAATGATTATAATGCTTTCAATGGCTATATCACTCCACCATGGCGAAGTTCTATGTTGTGTTGTTCTAATATCCCAGTGAAGTTCCCGTTTTTCAAACCTTCCCTCTGCGAAGTCCCCTCGGGAACCTCCATCAATTTTTCTATATTCGCTTTCTTCTTACTGAGCTTTTTATTATTTTTCCCTATGATATGCGTTACTAGGTTCCTCTTCCCATTCTGATTATTATCTCCTTTTGGTATAGTAACTTTGTGTTGTTGAGATTCTTTCATAGGGTTCAAGGGAAATATTTCTTCTTTGTCTAGGGCAGGTGCTCTATTCTTCTGTGAATCTTCTTGTGTTTGTTCAACTTTGACATCCAAGTTTCTAGTTTTAAATAGCTCTGATTTGTTCTCATGTTCTTCAATCAAGTGCGCTATCCTCCTAGTCATGAAATATTTTAATTCTTGCTTCTTTTGTTCTAAGACTTCCTCTTCTTTTATTCTGGTTTGATTTCTCTCAATATAGGGTTTTCCTAATAACAGAGAAAATGGGGCGTTGTTCTCAATAAATTTAACAACCTCAAAATCTTTCTTTGTCATAGTTTCATGAGCACTCATAAATATCTGGGTGAGTCTTCCACATAGGGTTATAAGCTTGCCTCTAAATAATCCTATTCTTCCTAATGAAGGAATCATAGTAGGATTTCCTAAAATTTCCAAAGTTCTTTCTCTCATATTATTCACCTGTGTTTCCTCATCTAGAACAAAGTCTATGTCGAAGTCTCCTATTCTTGTTTCTATGCAGTCTTTTTCTTTGAAGATCCTTGATAAGTTGATATTTCGATGATCATTCAGGGTTTCTTTCATTTGCAGTAATACAGTCTCTGAGTCTTTCTGGGGTTCTATAGTGGTCATAGTTTCTTGATATTCCTCGGGGTTTTCTTGTCTCATATTCATTCTTTCAACCTTAGAAAACATTCTAGGGAAATCCAAAACTTCATGATCCATAGCTTGACAACAAAGACAACTAGGTATTCTACCAGGGAATTCCTTAGTAAGATGTCTCGGTCTTCTACAATTATAACAAAGAGTTAATCTTATCTTTCTTTGAAATTATCCCCAACCTTTCCTGTACTACGCATTAGGATCATAGTAGCTAACCTGCAAAAAATTCTTTCCAGGTTCTGTTGGTAGCCCTACATGTTTTTTCTAGTTTGAACGACAAATGACACTTCTTGTAGCTGCCTTCACCTCATCTTGTAAATATTACTATTTGGGGGTGATTATTGGATTATAAAATATGTTTGATTCTTCTTGTTTTATTTTTATCTTGCGTTTTCATGCTTGATTCATGACTGAAAGCATGAATCAAGCATGGAAACTTAATTGTGTATTATATCCCTATTCAGATCTTGGTTTTTAAAGGTTCATTGTGCTTACATATACTTCATATTTCTTACTTGAATGATTTTCCTTTTGAGTTTATCAAATATCAATATATTACCCATGTTGATTTGCATTTGGACTGTAAGCTTATTTATTTGAATCCTTTGTAAATCAACTATAATTCCAAATATCGATTCGCATTTGGATTGTAAAAACATATCCATTCCAACCCTTTGCAAATTGACTATATCCATTACATGATGTGGGAATTAAAATGCACCAGAATTGTATATTGTACTTCATTTTGGCTGGCAGAATGAATTGACAAGCTTCTCATTACGAGTTAAGGATTTGTGTAGCTCTATGTACTCGGAGCTTTCATTACCAAGAGTGTTCAAACTCCATAACTGAGACCTTCATGTGTATTCTATGATCTCCCGGGTGTTCTTCTTGATTTGTTTTCATGGTATCCTCTCAAACTTGTCCATGTTACTTCTGACATCTAAACCCATAGCTAGCTTGGGTCGCCCCTGTCACAGTCTAGTCATACTCTCAATGGATCTTGTTGTCCGAATAGAGCCGAATGGATCTCAAGCGTTGTTGTCTCATGATGATGCGGTCAAGGATTTGAAAGGCCAGGGTTGGGATATTTTCATTAATAATTTCAAAGGGTATAACCTTCGTGTGGCCAAATAATTCACCCATACGATTGATGGATACAAAGCGAAGGTTGGTGATATTCAGTTGGAGGTGAATGAAGAGTTTTTGAGTGAAGCAACAGGGCTTCCTCTCTCCGGTCAAAAGTGGTTTAAGAACTCTAAGATTGACGAAGTGCCATGGAGTCTTTTCATGACCTCCAGAAAGATTGATTGTTGTGAGAAAGGTATTCTTGTTTCATTTCTTAAGGTTAGGTGGCATGGCTTGTTATCAGTTATTAACCAATTTATTACCTATGAGGGCCTTTATGGCCTGGGTTTTCTTTACCATGTGTGATTTCTTATTCACTTTATAGGCTTCCATTTGAATGTGTCGTTTTATTTGCTAAGAAGTCTGTAAAAAATGTCGAAAAGATACAAGAAGCAGAGCCTCAAATCTAGCCTCTTTCACCATGGTTTAATTAAAATGTTGTTGGTTCATTGTTCGAAAACCTTAGGTGATGATTGGGACAGGTTCTTAGCTCAAAACGGTTTTGTTACAGACTTTCCTATAGAAACCCCTATGTTGGATAAGCCTCTGTTGGAGAAAAATTTTGATTTCTCAAGTGACAAGCCAGATCCTTTGAAGAAAAACCCTTGTCACAAGGTAGTACCCAATCAGTTTTTACGAGAAACAGAATGTTGGATCCGAGTCAAATGAAACCACTGAGCATGAATTAGTTTTCGGCCTTAAAGACACTGTAAAATTAGACAGTAAAGACCCTCGCAAACAATCAAAACATAATAAAGCAGTGTTAGGGTTCTAAAATAAAAGGGTTGGTCGGCTCATTTCAAGAAGTCTGCATAATTGATTTAAGCCTCATTTGATCTCGATCAATATGATCGAGATCAATGAGGATTCAAATCCAGAAATTGAGGATTTTCTCGCAGAAGAAGATCCAGAATGTCATAAGTTGGACCCTAATCATCCATACAACTATGTTAATAATCTCCCACCGTGTCTCGAGAATAGAAAGGGGTTTACTGGTATTAAGCTCAGTCAAGGGCTGACAACAGGTAGTGTTTATGTTCTTTCACCCAATTATACGCTCCCTCAACAGATCAACCCTATTGTGCATTACGAGGTCTGCTTGCATTGGATTGGGCAGTACTATACTAATATCCCCATTCTCCAAGCAAGAATCAAAGAACTCGCATCTCACAAAGAATCGGTGACAAAATAAAATCGTGACCTCAAGGAAAATGAACAAAGACAAGCCAAGCGTCTTAAGAAGACAAGCAACATTGTGATAAAGAATGCATACAGTGTGAAGGCCATAATAAATTATGAGATATCTTGATCCATGTTTAGTTATTAGTTGAATGGTAAAACGGTTTTTACTACAGTCATTTTATTTAAAAAAAAAAAAATCAAATCGGTTCAACTTGGATTTCTTTTACCAATATAAGACTGGCTACAGAATCATGAGATTTTGTAGCCAAGTCATTTTCATATAAAATTTAGTAATTATTTGTTAATAAAGTATATACCATGTTCCCATTTCGTTTTTCAGGACATGGTATATCTGATATTGATCTTATGGGATGGAACATGTTCGATCTAGTTGATTAGTTTCTCCTTTGGTTTATTTTGTAAATAGTAAAAAACTTTCATAAATTTTGAAGATATAGTTTGATCATGATTGGCTCTAGGCCCTCTATATTTGTAATGTTTTGATCTTATGGGATCTGATCGTATCTTGGAAGATAGGGAGTTTACACTTCAAAAAACTCTTTAAATACTCTCTATTTTGTAAATGAAAGGCATCTTGGCTTGGAAACAATTATGAATGAATGATTTTCAAGATTTATGGAACAGCGTACAACTTTTGGCTTTAGTCCACTGCAAATGTTGTTTCATTAATGTTTTGTTTTATTTAATCTTTTATATATTAATATGTCATGTAGATTTAGACTCTTGATATGTTATGTTTTAGGATATTCATGTTATAAAATTGTTCATAATTTGTTGTTCTAGATATTCACACTGTGATCATCTTTGTTAATTTGAATATCAGGATTTCTATTTGATGTTTAAGTTGGATAATGAAGTGAATGTATTACACGCATATTTACCTGAATTTAATCATTGGCAATCATAATATCACAGAATTAATGTGTGTTCCCTTTTCATTTTCTAATCCTGGTTGCCAATACATCTTCTGAATTTATTCAGAAAGGTTTTAGTATAAAGTCTATTGCAGATTTATCTCGTAGGAATTGCAGCTGGATGTTCTTCATTCATACAGAGGCTTGGACGCATCTCAAGAACTGACATCAGGTTAGCTTCTTTGTATTTCTAATTTTTGTCATTTATATATGAGTGAAACCAGAAATTTTAAGATTAGCTTTTGACTATCTATACATCTGTGTTTCATGGTTTAGTTAATTCAAGATTTGTTAGATTTATAAAAAGAAAACAGAAAATATTTAAATGTGCTTTCTTTATCTGCTTCTCAAAAGCAATTATTATTACATTGATTTTGCAAGTTTCCAGTAAATATTGCAAACTGTAAATGTTGTTCATAAGTAAGATTCTTATGTTTTCTTTTTCTACTCAAATACATTTACAAGTGTTATATATATATATATATATATATATAT
>JASDQU010102429.1:162597-174491 GCA_032191745.1 Picea mariana
ATATCAATGAGCGTATGTTGTTTTCAAAGTAGTGAAACACTTCCGGTCATATCTATTGAAATCCAAAACTAAAGTCTTCGTTCCTTACCCTACCATAAGAAATTTACTAGTACAAAAGGAACTGGGAGAAAAACGGGAAAATTGGATGACAATGTTACAAGAATACGACCACGAAATAACTCATGCACAAATTGTTAGAGGTCAAGGCCTATGTGAACTAGTGGTTGATTCAGTTGAAGAACAGGAAAGTCAAATTATTATCTCAACTATAAATCAGCCCAATGAAAATCAGATCTGTTACACATAAGTTGTTGCTAATTCTTGGTATGATGATATAAAATTTTATTTGACACATGGATCTTCTCCTCGCTATCTTGGTCCTAAAAATAGAAGAGCACTCAGGTTAAAATCTACATCTTTCCAGCTCATAAATGATGTATTGTTTCGAAATAATTTCGACGGTGTTCTTATGTGTTGTTTAGAAAAAGTGCTATCTGAACTATATGCAGGTGAAGCTGGTGGACATTTTGGTGGAGACACCACTACTCACAAAGTGTTAAGATTTGGGTACTATTGGCCCACATTATTTAAATACGCCCATGCATTATGTCATAAATGCATAATTTTCCAAAAGGTTGTTGGACGAGTGAAAAAGGTAGCATTCCCTTTGCAGCCTGTTACTGTGGATTTACCTTTTCAGCAGTCGAGTCTCGACATCATAGGGCCAATTAACCCTTCTTCTTCACAGCAGCATAAATATATGATTACGGCAACGGATTATTTTACCATATGGTCCAAAGCTACATCTTTGAAAGTGGTAAACACTAATCAGGTAGTATATTTCCTTAACTCGAATATCAATACTAGATTTGGTATCCCCGAATGTTTAGTATTTGATAACGCATATTATTTCTCATCCCTCCATATGAATGTATTCTCCTTAGAAAAAGGGATTAAATTGAAATATTCTGTCAGCTACTACCCCCAAGGAAATGGCCTAGCAGAATCAATAAACAAAAATTTGATCAAGATCATTAAGAGGACAGTCTCTGAAAACCACAAGAACTGGCACAACACTTTGTTTAATGCACTATGGGCTGACAGAGTAATGCCCAAATATTCTGTCGGTAACTCTCTTTTATTTCTCATTTACGGGAGAGAAGCAATCCTACCTCCTCATGTTCTTCTCCCATCTCTACAACTATCGCAGAAAGTCCAAGAAGAGGTCTACCCTCCTCTAGAAAGTCGAATCAATGCCTTGTTAAAACTAGAGGAAGTAAGAGCACAGGCAAAGAAGAAGTTGGATCAGCATCAGCAAATTGTGAAAATCTGGTTTGATTCAAACTCCTCTTCAGATAGAAATTTCGAGGTAGGAGACCTGGTTCTCAAATGGGATAAACCTCATGAGGGGAAAGGGGAACACACCAAGTTCCAGAACCTATGGTTGGGACCTTTCGTAATCGCTGAAAAACTAGGTCCCATCTCTTTCCGTCTACACAATTTGGAGGGACAGCCAGACACCTTCCCGGTGAATGGCCAAGCTCTAAAAATGTATTTTTCCTTATGATTCCAGATTCACCTCTGTACATATTTTATTTTTTTAATTTTTCTTTTTGTTTTTTTTTTTATTTTGGTTCTTTTCATTTTTCTTTTTTTCATTGATTTCTGAATAAACTTATGTCAGTGTCACCTTTTAGTTAATGAAGGGAAACCAGAATGCCTCATTATGAAGCAACAGTCAAGGTCTTTTCAGAGCATCAATGTTTTAAATTTTTGAAATGCAGACCAACTAAAGAAACTTTATGTTTGAAGTAGGTTTCCTGGTTTCACTTTATAATCATGAGCAGACACGATCATCATTAAAACTCTTTACGTTGTTCCTGTTTTTAAAGAAAACAACTCAAGTATGCCTTCCTTTCCTCGAAAAATTATTCTTATCAGAAAACTAATTTCAGATCATAATGAAGGTTATCAAGAAAAAAATTAAGGCTGGAAAATATCAAGTGTTCTGAAAAATGAAATTTTCAGCATCACCCCTCTCTTTTGAAGATCATTAAATTTATATCAAACTGTCTCTAGAGAGTTGTGGGAAGTGTCTATAAACCCGCCAAGATACTGAACAGGTCTGCTGGCAGTAGGTAAATGAATGCATGATTCCAAGACAACTTCACCAGGGTACTGAACATGCTTGCTGGCAGTGAAGCAATGTCGGGTTCAAGAAAATTATTAGGTATAAATTTTGATATTAATCGTAAGTGCCCTTCATTTTGAATTGACAATTTGTGGACAGGGTAGAGGCATCAGAGTGGGTTAATTGACATCCCTTCTGAGGCTATGGACACCTATTGGCAGCAGCAGCCCTATCAATAGTATCGGAGTCATAGGCTTGAATATCGTTGCTCTCGTAATTAAAACTTGTCACCGAATTTCATTTGAACAGAGAAACATCCAAAGCTGGACTGTGTGATGTTTTTGGGATTTGATTGGGATTCTTGATTTCCTTTAAACTGTTCTTTAATCTTTAATCATTCTAATTAGTCCTAAAACGAACTTGTTGGTGATGCAAAGATAAATGCTTCTCCCAGTAAGGCACTATTGTTGGCAGCCCTACATGTTTTTTCTAGTTTGAACGACAAACGACACTTCTTATAGCTGCCTTCACCTCATCCTATAAATATTACTATTTGGGGGTGATTATTGGATTATAAAATATGTTTGATTCTTCTTGTTTTATTTTTATCTTGCATGTTCATGCTTGATTCATGACTGAAAGCATGAATCAAGCATGGAAACTTAATTTTGTATTATATCCCTATTCAAAGCCCAGTTTTTAAAGGTTCATTGTGCTTACATCTACTTCATATTTCTTACTTGAATGATTTTCCTTTTGAGTTTATAGAATATCAATATATTACCCATGTTGATTTGCATTTGGACTGTAAGCTTATTTATTTGAATCCTTTGTAAATCAACTATAATGCCAAATATCAATTCACATTTGGATTGTAAAAACATATCCATTCCAACCCTTTGCAAATTGACTTTATCCATTACATGACGTGGGAATTAAAATGCACCAAAATCGTATCATGTACTTCATTTTGGCTGGTAGAATGAATTGACAAGCGTCTCATTACGAGTTAATGGTTTGTGTAGTGCTATGTACTCAGAGCTTTCATTACCAAGAGTGTTCAAACTCCATAACTGAGACCTTCATGTGTATTCTATGATTGTGCATGTGTTCTGCTTGATTTGTTTTCATGGTATCCGCTCAAACTTGTCCCTGTTACTTCTGACATCTAAACCCACAGCTATCTTGGGTTGCCCCTGTCACAGTCTAGTCATACTCTCAATGGCTCCTATTGTCTAAATAGAGCTGAATGGATCTCAAGCGTTTTTGTCTCATGATGATACAGTTGAGGATTTGAAAGGCCAGGGTTGGGATATTTTCATTAAGAAGTTCAAAGGGTATAACCTTTGTGTGGCCAAAGAATTCGCCCAAATGTTTGATGGATATAGAGCGAAGGTTGGTGATATTCAATTGGAGGTGAATGAAGAGTTTTTGAGTGAAGAAATGAGGATTCCTCTTTCCGGTCAGAAGTGGTTTAAGAACTCAAAGATTGACGAAGTGCCATGGAGTCTTTTCATGACCTCCAGAAATATTGATTGTTGTGATAAAGTTATTCATGTTTCCTTGCTTAAGGTTAGGTGGCATGGTTTGTTATCAGTTCTTAAACAATTTATTACCTGTGAGGGCCATTATGGCCTGGTTTTTCTTTACCATGTGCGATTTTTTATGCACTTTATAGGCTTCCATTTGAATGTGCCATTTTATTTGATAAGAAGTTTGTACAAAATTTCGAAAAGATATAAGAAGAAGAGCCTCGAATCTAGCCTCTTTCACCATGGTTTAATTAAAAAGTTGTTGGTTCATCGTTTGAAAACCATGGGTGATGATTGGGATGGGTTCTTAGCTCGAAACGTTTTGTTACAAACTTTCCTATAGAAACCCCTATGTTGGATAAGCCTCTGTTGGAGAAACAGTTTGATTTCTCAAGTGACAAGCCAGATCCTTTGAAGAAAAACCCTCGTCACGAGGTAGTACCCGATCAGTTTTTACCTGGGCAACAGAATGTTGGATCCGAGTCAAATGAAACCACTGAGCATGAATTATTTGTCAGCCTTAAAGCCACTGTAAAATCCGACAGTAAAGACCCTCGCAAACAATCAAAACAGAACCAAGCAGTGTTAGGGTTCTTAAATAAAAGGGTCAGTTGGCTCATTTCAAGAAGTCTGCATAATCGATTTAAGCCTCATTTGAGCTCGATCAATACAATCAAGATCAATGAGGATTCAGATCCCGAAATTGAGGATTTTTCTCGTAGAAGAAGATCCAGATTGTCATAAGTCAGACCCTAATCATCCATACGACTATGTTAACAATCTCTCACCTTCTATCGAGGATAGAAAGGGGTTTACTAGTATTAAGCTCAGTCAAGGGCTGGAAATAGGTAGTGTTGATATTCTTGCACCCAATTATATGCTCCCTCGACAGATCGACCATGTCGTGCATTGAGAGGTCTACTTGCATTGGATTTTGCAGTACTATACTGATATCCCCATTCTCCAAGAAAGAATCAAAGCACCCACAGCTCACAATGAATCATTGACAAAAGAAAATTGTGACCTCAAGGAAAATGAACAGAGACAAGCCAAGCGTCTTAATAAGATAGGCAACATTGTGATAAAGAATGCAGATAGTGTAAAGGCCATAATAAATTATGAGATATCTTGATCCATGTTTAGTTATTAGTTGAATGGTAAGACAATTTTTACTACAATCATGTTATTTTAAAAAAAAAAATCAAATCGGTTCAACTTGGATTTCTTTTACCAATATAAGACTGGCTACAGAATTGTGAGATTTTGTAGCCAAGTCATTTTCATATAAAATTTAGTAATTATTTGTTAATAAAATATCTAACTTGTTCCCATTTCATTTTTCAGGACATGGTATATGTGATGTTGATCTTATGGGATGGAACATGTCCGATCTAGTTGATTAGTTTCTCCTTTGGTTTATTTTGTAAATAGTAAAAAACTTTCATAAATTTTGAAGATATAGTTTGATCATGAGTGGCTCTAGGCCCTCTATATTTGTAATGTTTTGATCTTATGGGATCTGATCGTATCTTGAAAGATAGGGAGTTTACAACCTTAGTTGGGACATTGTTCTGTGATTACAACCTTAGTTGGGACATCGTTCTGTGATTACAACACCTTAACAAATCACTTAGCAGTTATAGTTCATCAGTATTTAACCAGTATCTGCTTCGCAGATAAAACCCTAATTAGAGAGCATCGCAGTTTTCACCCAGATATAGCCTATTCAAGCACTAATCACATTCACATAGGTTAGATCTAGCATTCATCCATATTATTAAGCACAAAGCATTAACAGATCTATCTATCATTCATCTATATCAAAGCACTTAAGCAAGTAAACACATCAATACATCGCACAAAGCATAGCAACATAGGATATACGTGGTTCACCCTCATCCTAGGCCTACATCCACCAACTCTTCTTCTCTTTTATTATCTTCGGTCAATTAGCTACATGCACAGAGCCACAAGATCCTACTCCGCATAGGATAGGAGATCTGTGTGCACCTAACCAGATCCTCCTCCCCCAAGCTAGGTTACAGCACAAAGCTTCTACTCAATCTCTTACAGACACTTTCACTTAGCCTTGGAAGTCTCACACGACATGCACAAAGCATGTACTACTACTTGCACTTAGCACTTGGTATCACACACTTGTGCCTTTGCACTTAGCATACATACACACACTTACATCTCCTAGCTTTCTATTTATACATTACAAAAGAGGCCTAAACATGGGTAAACCCATGGGTCGACATCCCCATACCCGTTACATAAGCCCAAAACCCAAAAGGCCCTAAAAAGGGGCCAAGATCCCATGATCTCTGCTTCGACTTGCGCTCCACCTTCGACAGCCTGTCGAAGTCCCAAAAGTAGGTCAAACTTGACCAAGGATCCTCAAAAATTGGTCAAGGGCCAACAAAAAAAAGAAGGGAGGTATTTATGAGAACTTAGCTCTTGTCAATAAGATAAAGAAGGGAAAAGGAAAGAGTTTTACAAGAAGGGTAACAATGATGGAGAATCATTGCAGCTGGAAAGAAGAAGGACTTGAGTAAAATCAAGTTCTTCTCATGTCATAAGAATGGAAATTATGCATCTCAGTGTCTAGAGAAGAAGAAGGGTAAAGGAAATATGCAGACAATAGCATTATCATAGACACATATAGATAAGTTTGTAGCAAATTTTGAGAAGTATTTCTTACTAATTTATTTCCTTTCTACCAGCACAACTACAAGGAGTGTGTGGTACTTGGACAATGGTGCATCTCATCATATGACAAAACCACAAGATCTATTTAATAGTATGATGGAGAGGGACTCAGATGTTCATGTGGAGGTTGGTGATGATTCCGCGTATGAAGTGAAGGGAGAGGGAACATTTGTGTTCCATATTGATCTAGGAGGTTCATTGTATGCCCAATATGTGCTTTACATACAAAGTTTGAAGAAGAATTTTCTCTTAGTCTCAACTATGGAGGAGATGGGTTTTTCCATTACGTTTCAGAGAGAGAGTACTCATATGTCCAAAGAAAGCTATCCCAGACACAATAGTGGTTGTTGGGGTTAGAGATGGAAATTTATACAAGTTGTAGGGAAATCCTATTCATACTTTGGTACACGATAGTGACAGCCTATGTGAGTTATGGAATAGTATGTTGGGACACCTACACTACAAATTATTGTTGATTATGAGGGGTATTGTTATAGGTCTTCCAGAGTTCAATATTGAGTAGTAGGGAGTGTGTAGAGGGTGTTCACTTTGAAAGATGACAAGGCTGGTTTTCCTAGCAGTGAGAGTAGGTCCAAGGGGATCTTCGATCTTATCCATTCATTGGTGAGTGGGTCGATGCCAGTAGTCTCAATGAAGGGATCATCATACTATGTGATTTTCATTGATGAATTTTCCAAAAAAACTCAAATCTTATTTATGAAGACCAAGGATGAGGTCTTCAATCAGTTTCAGTAGTTTAGAGCTCAGGTGAAAATCTAGACAAGGAAAAATATTAAGGTCTTGAGTTCAGATAATGGGGGAGAGTACACCTCCAAAGAATTCAAGTATTTCTACAAGGAGGCAAGGATCAATAGGGAGCTTACAATATTATACAACCCTCAGTACAATGAGGTTGCAAAGAGAAAAAATCAGTCCATCATCAACTTTTCGATGGCTATGATACATGACCAAGAGTTTCCTATGTTTCTTTGGGCATAGGCGTGTAGCAGGACAATATATGTGTAGAAAAGGATTCCTCACAGGATATTGTGGGACAATACTCCAAAGGAGGAATTCTTAGGATTGAATCCAAAGATAGTACATTCGAGAATCTTTGGTTGTCCAGTATACATCCATGTGCTTGTAGAGAAGAGGATGAATTTGGAGCCTTAAGTACATAAGGGTATATTTGTGGGGTACAACGAGACCTCAAAGGCTTTCAGGATCTTCATTCCGATGCAGAGGAAGACAATTGTGAGTAGATATGTTAATTTCAAGGATAAATTGGCATCTAGGAGATCTCGGGAGTAATTATCAGTTACAAAGGATGAGGAGAAGAAAGATTTGAAGGATGAGTAGAATTTAGTAGATCATACTTCAAGTGGGGAGGAGGATTTATCCCCTTCCAATCCTATCAGGAGACCCGGGTGGCTATTTCAAACATTAAGGGATGTTTTTTAGGCTCTTAGGAGTGTGTTCAGAGAGTGCATATCTCCAAGAAATTTTTTGAACTATATGGTGCTTATGAGTAGCATCTAACGTTGAGCCTTCCATTTTTTATGAAGCTACAAATCAGCGGATATGGTGGGATTCCATGGTATAAGAGTACACCTCTATTATGAGGAATGATTTTTAGGAAATAGTGTCAATACTAAAGAGGAAGTCAATTGTGAGTTCCAAGTGGATCTAGAAGATAAAGTATGTTGCAGATGGTAGAATTAAGAAGTTCAAAGAGAGGTTTGTGGTGACATGTTTCTCCTAGAAAGAGGGAGTAGACTATGAGGAGACATTTTCTCTAGTTTCCAAGTATGCTTTTTCAAGTTGTTATTTCTATTGGTTCATTTATGAGGTTGAGGATAGATCAGACGGATGTGAAAAAAACTTTCCTCAATGGGATCATTGAGGAGGAAGTATACATAGAGAAACCTCGGGGATTTGAGGTACATGGGAGGGTATATCATGTGTGTTGGCTTAGGAAAGCCTTGTACGGACTCAAACAATCACCCAGGGAACAATATTCCAGTATTGATAAATACTTGCAGAATATGGGATTTACCAAGAGTGAGGAAAATGCTAACTTGTACTTCATACTTGTTGGGGTAGATCCACTCACCTAGGTTCTGTATGTATATTATTTTTTTTTCACACGTGCGGAGGATCTTATTACATGGTGCAAATAAGATTTGGCTACTAAGTTCGAGATGAAGGACATTGGCTTGATGCATTTTTATTGGGATTAGAGGTATGGAAGGTATCGAGATATATCTTCCTTGGTCAAGGGAAGTATACAATAGAGATATTGAGGAGATTCAAGATGGAGGGTTGTAGACCAATGGCTACACCTATGGTTACTAATATGAAGGTGGTGACTTCATATTCAGAGTTGGTGGATCCCATGATATATAGGTAGTTGATAGGGTCCTTGATGTATTTGGTCAATACCAAGCCAAATATTTGTTTTTATGTGAACATCTTGAGTAAATTCATGGTGGGTTTGAGGTAGGTGCATTGGGTAGTAGCGAAACATGTGCTCAGATACTTGATAGTGTAACACCTCAGGTTTTTAGCCTTATATTAAATAATGTATTATGTTAATTGATGAGAGGCCAGAGTACCCAAACAATTAAAAGAGGCCAATGTGCCTAATAAATGTAATGTTCTAATTATTATTAATAATAAATACATCGTTGGTTGCTAGACAAACAAGGACAAGAGTTATAGGGGTATATGACTCCACGAGAGAGGGGGCTTGAGGGGATAAGTATTTATTTTATAAATTTAATTACCCATTTTTTTTAATGGATAATATTAGTTACATGATCTTCTTGGGGGAAGGCCATGAGGTTCTTGATTCTCAAGATTTACAAAAAACCCATCCTTGGTCTGGGGTGGGGGTTCTCTTCTTGTTATGATGTTGATCTCTTCTTCTTCACTCATTCACTCATTCACTCAATTGATTGATATTCACACATTTCATCCTAATATCACTCCATTCATTCTTTCATATACTTCTCCCATCTAATTTGAGAGTTGGTTGGGGAAGGAAACCAAATTGCTGACAAAAACCATAGTCGTTGGCTATATAGGATGTTGGTGTATTTCCAACCAGAAGTTGGTGCATTCATGTTTGTGATGCCTCGGCATATGTTTTAGTTAACTCATAGCTTCAAGTCTTGAGAGTCCCAGTAGAGATATTATTGACCAAAATAACTGGATCCCTGCAAGAGATGGACAGTCTGAGTGACTGCGAGGCAAAGAAGGGGGTCCATTCTCTTAGGATGTGTGAACTAGGTAGAAGAGAGGGTGTAATTTGTATTGTTGTGAGTGTTGAAAGGCCTATGAGAGCCTGAGATCTAACTGGATTGTGAAGCCAAGTGATACCATATAATCTGTCCTTGTGGACTCATAGCCCTGGCTTGGGGGTGACATTGTTGCTGAGATTTGGAACAACGGTGTCTATGGTTGGGTGGAACGTCCTTGGTATGCAACGAGTTGGTGTCTTGTTTTCAAAAAAGATAAGTGCTCTCTATTGTGGTTAATTAATTGTGTATTATTTATTCTGTTATGTATTTATTAATCATTTCATTTAATATTTAGAATAGGCATGCTTGTTGGTAATGATGTGCATGCCATATGGTTCCTTTATTTTATGCATATATATTAATTAGAAAGGTATCAGTAAGAGAAATAATTTCACGAGTGGGCTTGAAGTAGAATATCCCAACCTAGGGGTGGTTGGGTATGTTACATATTGGTATCAGAGCCATAGGTTGAAACATCAGGCTGGAAGGGGTCGAATCTATTGTCAGGATCTTATGGTTAAGATCGAGTATATGTCTTTGAATCGAAAATATCAGGAGGAATAACATTCCATAGATCGCGTAGAAGTCAGAGTATCAGAGACCCTTTGTAAGGGATCGAAGGATCATGATCGTTCCTTTTGAATTCAGGAATGATCACCACCTTGGGATCAAGGGAGTTATGGACCCTCGGATTAGAAGGCAGGTGAATAGTGGTCATATGATAGAGGAAGAATCAATAAGTTGGAAGGATTAAGTCCCAGTCGTTAGATCTAGCTAATCAATCATCAACCATCGATCGAAGCCAAGAACGAAAGGTAAGGCTTCAGAACTTTTCCACTTCGGCGATATTGGTAGGCAGGCAAAGCATGAACTGTCGAAGTTCAGAGTCGCGAAGTCCCGTGGCCATCCAATCTGATGGAAGGCATTAAGGCATATTCGTCGTTGATTTTGGTCAGTCGACATTTACCACTTCGAGAGTTTTCATTCCATGAGTTTTAAGCTTGGAGGAATTTCTATAACCTGGAGTCTCGAAGCATCAAAGTCCTGAATTCTCGTCAATCATTAGATTGATGGAAGGACTTTGGAATTATGTCGACCATTGGATATAGTAAGGGTGGAAGGATACTGGATTTTTGGAGTTTTGGAGCTTTGTAACCTTGCCACTTCGGCCTTCAATAGTTCGGGAATGTGGGGGTTGTCTGGAGCGAGAATCCCTGAAGATCAAATCTTGGAGTTAATCCCATTCATTGGATGTGGGAGGAGTGTGAGCCATCGATTTCAGTTCGATGTTCAGCTATCCAAGAGGTAGCATGTGTTGGACTCGGGAAACTTCTGAAGCCCGGATTCTCGGAGTCCCGGACTTGATTGATGATGTGGCTTGTGCCACATTGCAGAGGGCCATGTGGGGACACGTGTCACCCAGATTCTACACCTTTTAGATCCTGATCTATCCATTTTTTAGTGACATGTACCACACATGCCATGGGTCCATGTAACCCTAGGTGATGTCATCGTGATGTGTCAACTCCTGGAATATGGCCTTCGAGGGTGTCCAAGTTTCTATAAGTAAAAAGTGTTGAAGACTAAAGTCATGAAGGCACGCAGCCCATCGATCTAGGATCCCTTCAATACCTTTCTTGACCGTTGGATTAAATCATGGATTAAGAAGTGTAAATACTTTAGAGGATTGTCACTCCGGGGGAATTGAGAGACACAGGAATTGAACATCCCGAAGCACCAAATTTTTGTATTGGTAGAGAGTCATCCATCTTGACAATTGATGAAGTCATGACTGTTGATTCTTGTTGAAGCCTCCAGTTGGGGGCAAGGTCATCCATTCAATGGGAGATCAAGTCTCAACTGTCTAATCCTTGCTAGTGGAGTTAGTGAAGACCTCAGCAGAGAATAGCTCCGGGAGGAATTGACAGTTGACAACAGAGAGCAGTCGAAGGCTGAAGTCTGAAGGACTTGGTCCTAGCGTGAGTCTCGTGATAAGGTAAAAAGGGCTTCAGAAGTAACCCAACCCTTGGATATGTTGTTCGCACAAGCTCTCGTGTGGAAGGACACAGAGCGAGGCACTAAGGAAGGACTAAGGCCTTGGTTCCGAGCCATTGGCACATGGAAAGTGGTTTGAAGGAAGCGCCTATGAAAAATTGAATTATGTATCAGCTAAAGGATAACATGGAAGTGTTATATGATGGAGAATGATATATTTTT
>JASDQU010102430.1:63692-80898 GCA_032191745.1 Picea mariana
TATGCTAACCCTAAACTAGGAAAATTGAGCAGCATGCGTTGGAGACTCTTCACATGGTATTTTCCAAAAATAGGCAATAATCACGCCTTGTATACTTATGACTGTCTTCGGGTTCACCACATAGGTATGATCGTCAGTTAGGTTCTGACATGAAGAGAAGATGTGTCGCCACATCCCTTTGATCGACCTTCTTGGAAACCAGGTGTCTGTGAAGCACTTTCTATCTACCATAACGGTTTCGATTTTGTTGCACGTTCATTTGCTGGAGAAATGCGCACAGTAAACAACTGTCTGATTTTGGCGACTGTTATCAAAATGGTAAGGAGCATTTGGGGAACGTGTCTTTCAAAACTATCAAGGTTCACCTCATATCCTTCAAATGCGGAAACAAACACTTGTTAAAACTGCCTTTCCTGTGCATTGGTGAGGGCCACGCGAGCTTCCTTCTCGATCTCTTCGCATTCCCTGAGATGCCTCATAAGCCTTTATTTTGCTAGTCTCAGTTCCTCCCGCAACTATACAATAGTGTCCTACACATGTCTGAGCTGCCTTTTCAACCATGCCACGTTCCCTCCATGACCCTATGCCGCTAATTCTTACGTGGCTTTTGTCGCTAGCTGTCGCCTTAACTCCATGTTCTCCTGATAGAGTTAATAAATAGCCAGATTCACTTGCTTCAGATGCTGAGATGGCGCTTTCTCATTTTCTCCCACGACATCCGCTTTCCTTGTTCTACTCCTGTCTTCGTGGCTCGATTTCCTAGTAGGTTCTAGCTGGATGGCGCATCTAAGTAGTTCTTCAGCTATCAATCTGAAGCACAATTCTTCTATGATTCAAGCTTTCACGATCTCCTTGTTCTTTCTTGGCCTGGACCTCCTCCGAGGCATTGGTTGTTGGGAGGAAGGAGCTCCTACCGTCTTTCTGTCCTATGCGAATTTATCTGCTTTAGATGTTTCACGATTTGATATGGTCTTCTCTGCAGGTAAGAGAATATTTTATTTTATGTCTTTGGGAATTCCTGCCGCCGATGAGAATGAATCCTGGTTCTTTTGGGGCTCGGATATTGGAGTTCTACCGCTCCGAGTGCCCTTCCCTGCACTCTGAGAGGTCATCATGGCACGACCGAGGAGTATTCTATGCGCAGTGTATTAAACAAATTCATAGGATTGAAGGTTTTGAACAAGATGGACTGGCAAGGGGAATTGTGAATAGAGTTCAGGCCTGGTTCTATGACTATAGAGAATGTCGAGCATCTGATATTTATAATGAATTAACCAGGAGAAGGAATCATACTGAAGGACAGTGAATGTATGGTGACAAGATGTTCCAAGTTGAGTTGCAGGTTTTCCATGGAAAATCCCTGCGTGCAGGATGCAGGTGATAAGGCTTCCTGGCATACCTAACAAAAACACCATGATTTTTCATTCTCTCGGCCTCCATGACAAACTGATAATGATTGTTGTACTTTCCAATGCGACCTCTATTAACAACTTGACCCAACCTGGGCACGTAGAGATTGTTTTCTTAATGGGATTCCACCTTTTGGGAAAAAACAAGTTCATACTACGAATGCAATTCTTGAATCTGACACCCCTTTCTATTTCCAAAGGCCAACTGACCATTTTCTGACTTCAACCTCACAGTGCTACGTACCTCAATTCACATGTTTTGGGCATATGGGTCACAACTTGACTCAAAACTGACTCTAAATGGAAAGAAAAATGGCGGTGCTAACACAACCCTCGATCTGACCCTTGATCCATCCCTCGATCCGACCCTTGATCCAACCCTTGATCCGACCCTTGATCCAACCCTCGATCTGGCCCTTTTATAGGCAGTGAACTTCGAGCTCAATTTGTGGGAGAATGAAGTTGAATCAAAAAAATATGGCACATGGGTTTTGTGCCTAATATGCCTAATTAGGTCTAGGTGGGTTGTTTCCTGAACTTATGGATGAATTGAGAGAAATTATTGGCCATTCATCCAGTAGATGAATTTATATCAGACAAATCTGACCCTCGATCCGGCCCATGATCTGGCCCTTAGAGCACAATGTAGTTGTGGGTTGGCATATTGGCAGGCTCTTCCTGGCAAATATGGAACGTGGGTTTTGTACCTATTCAAACCCTCCAAGTATGGATCTCATTACATTTAGATTCGAGCAGTTGTGTTCGACCTCTATTTTGAGCGCATGAAGTTGCTAGAAGATGTTGTTTCTTATTGTTCTAATTATTTTCTGTTGTAGGAGAGTGTTGACCCTTTTAGTGGTCAACCTCTCAGTCATATTAGAAACTCTATAAATACTGAGGTTTCTTAGAACATAAAGACAATGATTTTATGATAGCTATTATATTTAATTTTCCTCTGTAACTCAGTTATGATGTTAATACAAGTTAATACGTTGAAGTTGTGATCGTTTCTTAAGATGGAGTACCATGACTATCTAGGGGGCCCACCAATAGTCCGTGTCTATTGTTATCTTACTGTAGATTCATACTTATATAATTTTGTTTTGTAGGTTACTTACTTCAGTTGTTGATATATATATTTATGATCAATTAGTTGTGTTTATATATACTTATGTTTTCTTTCCATTTATAAAGATTGTGATTTACCTTGTAGACTGATCATTTAAACATTGTACATAACAATTGTCTATGGTCCATTATTTTGTGTTCTGAACTAACCTCTGCGAGGTTATATAGTTATTATTTTCCTTGTTTAAAGTAAAGTAGCATAGGTATCTCTTAATGCAAGCACAATAGTATAATTTCATTGAAGCATTTCCTATTCAAGTACAATAATGTAGTTTTTGGTTTTAAGAATGGTTCATAGATTAAATTAAAACACAAGCACATGTATCTAATAATTCCTTACTGGAAAAGATTTCAATAGACTATCTTGTTTATACTTTGCACATCTCTGTAGAAATTAATATTGAATTAATTCCATTTGAATTATCAATGGAGTTGTCCTAGTTAATTTAATCTCTTTATTATTTGAGTTTTCCGGCATTAGATTAGATTAGATTAGGCTAGACTAGGCTAGATTAGAGCTCTAGACATGCACATACAGTGCTAGCACCTCGAATCCTACGAGCCCCGGTTTGAAAAATTAATTTCGAAATAGATAGCATATATTTCACTCGACAATAACCTACCCCGACATCCAGAATAATTACTCTCGAAATTTGACCCCAAAACTTCCGGATTGCCTGAGGACCATATCAACAAGTTCATTTTAGCTGTAATATTGATGAACATACAACATGAAGATGTAGTGTGTATGATTTTTCCTTATACCTTTGAGAATTCATCCACAACTTGGTATTTTAACCTGCCAGTGTGATCCATAACTAGTTGGACAAAGTTTCAAAAGGATCTCTTAGACAAATTTGCAGAAGAAACCACCAAAGGAGCTTTAATGGCTGAAATTTTCACCGCCACTATGAGTCCAAAAGAAAAGGTTAAATATCTAAACCAAAGGTTTACCACTATCCTGAAAAAATTTCAACCCAAAGATAAACCTACCCAGGAGTTGCAAATTGAAGTATGCGCTAACACACTCCCAACTTCTATCTCCATGTTCGTAAAAAGGGTCGCCAAACATACCCTAGCCAAACATTTCAAGGAAGATAAAAGGATTTAATTCCATACGAAAGGATACAAAGAAGGCCAAATATCACTAGTAAAAAAAGAAACCCAACCTATACCTAAGACATGACTTTTGTTAACAAGACCCCCGGTAAAACAAGCAAAACCAGGCCCTGATAAAGAAGGAGCAGATCTAGAAAACCTGCAATGGATGATAAAAAACTATCCAACGAGATCGCATATATGAAAAGGAGTGTTGGGGAGGGAAACCAAAATCAAAGACCTTATAAACCCTTTTTTAAAATAAGTCCACCTTTCAAATCTACAGAACCTCCCCCATCTAACCTAAACATCGACTTAGGGACTGTAGCATCTGACTCTTTCTGCATGTACCACCAAGAGAATCATTTAGAAGGGACTACCGCCAATGGGTGCATGCTATTAATTTAATGGATAACTTATTCATATATGAATGATCCCTAACCAAACAACCCAGTGGCTCAACAATAAATGCCATCAATCAGGAAAGTCAAGAGCCACCAGAAGAGAAAACCATGTTGTTATGGGATTCCAACCACCTGATTCCTTTCAATGACGCCGATGAAGTGAAGGAACCTCCCAATGAATTTATATATGTATAGAAGCGAGGTAGAAGCCAACCTGTTCAAACTAATCCCACCACTAATTAGTTATCGATAGGGAATCAAGTGACCGATTGCCCAAAACCCCTATTTTCTTCTCAAAAGAATCCCACAAACATACACACACAGGGAGATCCTAAGCTAGAATATAATGTGTTAGAATACTTGAAGAATATGAGGATAGTGTGTCTATCATGGACATGTGTAGTATCCCTCAACAAAAGGATTTCCTGTTACATAAAATCAATAGAAGCCCCTATGACAAGAACTGACCTAGGAGAGGTCCCATATCCCACAGATTTAACAAATAAAACAAGTGTGAACACTTTCTCTTTAGACAAAAGAAGAAATTATTTTGTTCCTCCTTTCCTTTTAACATTTGAAGTCCTTGACAAAAACCTACATAATTGCCTAGTCGATTCAGGGGCATCTTCCAATGTCATGATATTGTCAATCTGCAAGAAATTGAACACAACCCCGCTCAAAAGCGATAAACACATTATACAACTAGATAGGACTCATGTGAAGGTTATTGGGGAAATTAAAGATGTCATGATCAAAATGTCTACACACCCAAAATTTGTTCAAGTAATTGACATAATCGTAGTAGACATCCCATAGGCGTATGGACTGTTACTTAGCTGAGATTGGTCCAAGAAATTAAATGGACACTTTAGTACTGACTGGGCTCACCTCTGGTTTTCATTAAAGGGACATACAAACATGATTAGGATCAACAGAGAAATATATCTCAAACATAATGTCACTGAATTAGAGACTCCAAACGAACCCTCGTCGACAGATTTCCCTATGTTTAGGAAACTACTCCTGTGATTCCGATTTTGACATTTTTTCCCCTCTTTTGTCTGATGTAGCTCTCACTCAAAAATCCAAAATGACCTTTCAAGTAAACCTACTGGAAGCCATAGAAGAAAGCATCTTATGTCAGGATTGTCCATCAGGAGTAGCAGACAAGGAAGATGGAAGTGAGAAAATAGCTAGTCATAGAGAAGTTACTATTTTTTCCTCACAAGTTTTGATGCTCTACTTTGATGGTTCTAAATCGCAAGAGGGGTCTAGAGCATGATGTATTCTCATTTACCCAAAAGGTAAAAAAAACTTCTTATCCTGCAAATAAGAATTTGAATGCACTAACAACACTATTGAATACGAAGCTCTAGTCCAGGGACTAAAGAAGGCCATAGACTTAAACGTCAAAGAATTGAAATTTTTTGGAGAGTAAAAAATTATCGTTAGACAAGTAAAGAATACCATTCATTGCAATTCACCTCGATTGAGGAACTACCAACAAGAAGTACATAGGCTAATAGAAAATTTTGAGGCCTTCAACATTACCGTTGTTCCCAGGACAAAAAATACTCTTTTTGATTCTTTAGCCACCACAGCCTCGAGATTATCTCCTTTAGAAGACTATGAATCCTAAAGGTTTTTAGTGGAACTTCTCTACAGACTGTCGATGCCTCGCAACATTTCTAATTGGAAATTAATTGAAGGGGATGAACGGATTGTAGATTTCCTGACTAACCATGATAATTTTAAGGATTTTGTCATTGATGATGAAATATTCCAAGAAATACTCACAGAATCTAATCTCCACGAACAAAAAAGGGGCACATATCACCCTAATGACAAACCAAAGCTCCACACAATACCAAAAGGAGTGGCCAATCTGGAGAACCTTTTCTACCTAAGAGAAAGGTTTAGAGGGCCTAAAAATGCAAAAATATGAAGCTCCTGCCCTATATACGAAACTATAAACCTAGGAACCCTGAGAACCCCAAGAATGTCAACCTAGGTAAGGAAGTATCCAAAAAATACAGGAAGGATTATGTTAAAATATTTAAAGAATATCAAGACGTCTTTTCTTGGTCCTACCAAGAATTGAAAATGTATGATACCCTCATTATCTATTATATGATCCCATTAAAATATGGAATAAAACCCTTCCAACATAAGCTTAGAAAGTACCATCCATCTTTGGAACCCCTAATGTATCAAGAGTTGAAAAAGTTATTAGATGTTAAGATTGTATTTTAGGTAAGACATTCTGCATGGGTAGCCAATCTGGTCCATGTTAGAAAGAAGTATGGGGAAACCCATTTTTGTGTGGATTTTAGAAACCTTAATAGAGCATCAGAAAAGGATAACTACCTAGTACCACCCATGGAACAACTCTTGCAAAAAATATCTAGCTCTGAAAGTTTTTTGCTCCTAGACAGTTTTTCGGGATATAACCAGGTCTTGGTTTTAGAAGATGATCGATTAAAAACTACCTTATGAATCAAGTGGGGGACCTTTTCTTATAAACACATGTCTTTTGTTTTGATCAACGTAGGAGAAAATTTTTAGAGGGAAATGGATGTAGCTTTTTGAGGATTGATTAACAAATGTGTGGTAGTCTATTTGGATGATGTGACAATATACTCAAAAAATAAGGAATACCACATTTAATATTTGACTCGGATCTTTGAAAGGCGTAGGAAGTATGGAATATATTTGAACCTGAAGAAGACCATATTTGGTGTAGAGGAAGGAAAATTATTAGGTCATATCATATCTCGGGAAGGAATCAACATCAACCCTGAATGGATCAATGCAATAACTCAACTTCCTTTGCCTCACAATAAAAAGGCCATGAAATCATTTTTTGGGAAAATCAACTTTGTGAGAAAATTTACTCTTGACTTCACTGAAACTATTAAACCTTTACAAAAAATGATTCACAAAGATGCATATTTTAAATGGGATGAAGAAAGGAGAGGATCTTTCAATAACATCAAAATTGATATCTCCCAAGCACCAGTGCTACGAAGCCTTGACTTTAGCAAATATTTTTTCCTTTATACCTTTGCTTATGACCAATCCTTGGTTGTATTACTTACCCAAAAGGGTGATGAGAACAATGGAGCACAAGTGTCCTTTATGAGCACCAACCTCCAAGGAGTTGAACTAAACTACCCTGCTATAGGAAAGCATGCTTACTCAATATATAAAGCAGTCAAGCATTTCAGATCCTATATCTTGAAGAATCACATTAAGATCATAGTACCACATCCAACGGTCCATCTCTGTTCACTCAACATGAGATGGGAGAAAGTAGGGAAATTGATGGCAGTCATTCAAGAATTTGATCTAGACATAAAACCTGCCAAAATAGTCAAAGGACAAGGATTGTGTAAACTAGTTGTTGAGGCCCAAGATCTGATCAACATGAAAGACACTTGTTGGGAAAATGAACTATAATTATAGTGCATAGAAGCCTTATATGTACCTCCTGGGAAATAATCCTGGTATGGAAACTTGTTTTATCTCCTACATCATGGAACTTGACTAGAAAACCTAAACCCTAGAGAAAGGAGAGCCCTCAAGTTAAAATCCGCTCAATATCGCCTCATAAATTCTGTGCTTTTCCTCGTAAACTATGATGGAGTACTCCTTATATGTCTTGAACATAGTGATGCAAAAAAGGTACTCAAAGAACTCCATGATGGCCCGACAGGTGGACATTTTGCAGGAGAAACCATGACTCACAAAATATTAAAGGATGGTTATTATTTCCCCAGTTTGTTCAGAGATGCTCATGTATATGCCAGGAAATGTAAATCTTTTCAAATGAGCACTGGTAGGGAAAAGAGACCATCCATTCAACTCCAGTTGGTGACCATATCCATACCTTTTGAGAAATGGGGAATCGATGTCATCGGATAAATTACTCCAAATTATTCGAAACAACATAAGTATATCTTGAGTGCAACAGATTATTTCACAAGGTGGGCATAGGTTATCCCTCTCACGCACATTAATGAAAAGGTATTGATCCAATTTTTAGAACAACAACTAATAACCAGGTTTGGGATGCCTTCCATCCTCATTTTTGACAATGCTGCCTATTTTTCTTCCACACGCTTGACATAATTCTCCCTTGATAAAGGGATCATAATAAGATATTCTGCAAACTATTATCCGCAAGGGAATGGAGTAGCAGAGTCAACTAATAAAAATCTGGTGCGAATTTCAAAAAAGACAATTTTTGAAAATCAAAGAAGCCATAGGAAACTCTCCATGATTTCTAGTATATGGGAAAGAATCCATTCTCCCAAACAGATTCTACCTTCCATCTTTACAGCTTGTCCAGGCATCAATAGGTCATCCCTCATTCGCTCTACAACAAAGGATTGATACCCTTCTCATGTTGGATGAAGAAACAAAAAAGGATAAAGTTTAGTTCACCACTCATCAACATGTAGTTAAAATATGGTTCGGCAAACATATTTCCAAAGAAAAAAGTTTTGAAGTAGGAGACCTTGTATTAAAGTGGGATAAAAAAATGATTCCAAAGGAAAACACTCAAAGTTCCAAAAACTATGGCTCAGACCTTTTCAGGTGGACGAGAATATCGAAGCAGGGACATACCCGTTGCAAAATCTGAGAGGTGAGTCTGAAATCCTCCTGGTAAATGGTTAGGCCCTAAAACAATACTTCTCCTAAAAAAAAATGTATTTTGATGTTTTGTTTGAGTTTTTGTTTTTTTAGCATACATTTTGATCAAACTGAGTGTGTGGGTTTAGAGGAAACTGGTTGCAAATACCTTTTCTTTTCTTTCTTTTGCTTGTTATTTTCTTCAATTAAGTTGTGTTTTGTAAATAAGTGGTGGATTTTGATAAATATAACAGAACATACTCTGCTTCTCACCTGCACTGGTAGGAAAAATAAGAGATACTGAACATACAAAAAAATTTCAAAGAAGATCTACATCTTGTCTTTGCAAGCGTACTACCTTGGTAAATGATGAAATATTATCCTGGTAGTCTGGCAAAGCCCAAAGGAAATGATGGCTAGTTGGAAAGGATCACATGTACCTATAGACAAAGCTAGCAAAGGCTTCACCTTAATATTTTCACCTTTCCAATAACATATGTCCTCCTCTCTGACTCACTCGCAACATTTCTTCCAGAAGAAAATGATCTATATCAAAAGGAGTGCAAAGTCCAAGAGGGTATGCAGATAAATCCGTTGGGGCTATGGACACTCGCTGGAAGTGGAGAAAGGTATGTGATGTTGGGGTGACTCTACCAGGGTTATGGACGCTCACTGGTAGTGGAGCGACACCGTAGCAAGGAAATAATAATAATTAAAAAATGGCCTCAAGCTAGTGAATTCCTTTCCCAACTCTTTTCAATTAAGGGTGTGGGTCACGGTAAAAAGGAAAGAAGGTGGAAAGAGGGTTGAACTCCATAGGTGGATCCAGATTCACTAACCTTGGGAACTTGTGTGTGCATTGATAGGATAGGCTATATTGAAAGCAAAGCCAGATGGTTTCTCAATCAGATTTTTGCACCAACTAAGCTTGAATAAAGGAGAAGATATTTTTTTTTTCGCCAAGAGAATCGCAATTTATTGAGCACTCAACACACCCTAAAAGTATTTGTGATATCTTTTTATTTTTGGGTACCACTTTTCATTTTTCTAAGTGAGAGTCTGTATCATGGATGAATGTACTTTCTTTCTTTTATTCCATTAAACCTTATCATCGACCATTTTGTTTGGTTTTGACGGATTGAAATTTTCTCTAAGTAACAATGCACGATAGGCCCAAAAGGTACACGGTTTAAAACTTTTAGCAATCGTCGATCGACGAAATTTTGCCTATAAGGTAGTCTTTTAACATCATCGATACTCTTCAGCATTGACAAGTTTCAAGAGGTAAATCGCAAATGGAATAAACTGCCATCGTTGATTGCCGATCACCGACACATCTTCAGCATCGACAAAAATCGAGAGAGGAAACTGTGGAAAAGTTCACTTTAACGTTTCACCGATCGTCATTTCGATGTCGGTGTCAGTAGAACATGGTGCATAAACTAGACTTGTGTCTAAAGGAAATCACCAATGTTGAAGGAATGTTTCCCACGGAAAGGTCGAAATCAACCTCCATGTGTCTTTTTCATATAAGTAGTTCGTACGATGCAATATGTTTTCCCTACGTCATCTCTTGATGTTTTCCGTATCGTGTTTGTATCTCCAAGTCAGCATTGTATGGATTTTTGGGTCGACATCGGAGCTTTCGACTAAAGGTATCAACAAAAAAAACGAAACATTTAAGAAAAAGCATCGACGCCAATCCACTCATTTTCTATCGGCAGACTGATAGGATATCATACGACGAGGGTTTTTCATCTAACATTCCCCATTATACATCAGTGATCTTGGCTGCACTACCCTACCTTTTTCCCCCGATGCTGATCATACCAATGTTTAAAATACGAGAAGGATTGATAGTTTTATGGGATAATTTTGACAGGCATAAGATCGTATTTTGTTATTTAAGAGGCCAATTAATGTTTCTCTCATCCCACATTATTGTCCTAGGCATTGACCAAACAATAGAAGTTTGAATCCACCGATGAACTATGAAGTAACCCGCTCTTGCACCGCCAATATGCATTGCATTTAATCTTGAGCATGGTTCAGATTTAGTGATGGATTGTGCAGGGCACATTTACAACGTTGAATTTAAGAACTGATGCGACAAGGTAAGTATGCTCTCCGTTTAAATTACAAAGACATATTAAAATGCACCATTTTGTGCACAAATCATTTACTCCCCGGAGAAGTCAAAGGAGTGAGAGAGAATGTTGAGGCACTTATAGTCGATCTTTAACTCTAAACTAGGTTAATCTTGTGAAAGGAAGAGGTATGCATTATCTTCATCATTTCTACATTTTCAATTGCATCCATAGTACTTTTATAGGTTGGTATCTCACTCAATTTTTTTTCATAAAATGCCTCCAAGAAAGATGACAATCAGGCACTCACCAAGGACGCCTAAACTAAAGGAACTAGAGGTTTGGGAAGGATCTACGCCGAGTGCTGCAAGTGAGTTGGATTTCTCCTCAAAGACAAAATTTGTTATCCGCACGTCCACCAAGAAGTTGTTTATCTAGCCTCCAATGTTAAACGACATAGAAGTGACCATAGGAGGACCTCCCTGAGTCCACACATCATAGCAATCCAGATGGCCAAATATTTGATGATGAGGTGTTTCCAAACATTTAGAGGTCAAATCTGCATCGGGTGGCTAGACGGACCCTAGTTTTGTCATGCATCGAGACCTTGGGATGGATAATTGACCATGATGACACGATAAAGTGCACCATCAACAATGAAAAAGGTGAGTGTGTTGGTGTTTTCTTTCTGATGGAGGTGTAGAAGTACTACAAACACAGAGACTTGGAGGAAAGGCTAAACACAAACTTCGTGGTCAAGTTCTACGAGATTCATGATACGAGCTGATTGCTAGCCTCGTGGTGGAAATAAGACAAGATATTCACAAATAAGAGCACCGGATGGTACAACACAGTAAATCTTCGAGAGCCATACATGTATCTGATGGAGTTAATCTGTTGATTATATGGAGAGTGGGATTGCTCCAAATTTT
This sequence comes from Picea mariana, assembly GCA_032191745.1. Classification (NCBI taxonomy): domain Eukaryota; kingdom Viridiplantae; phylum Streptophyta; class Pinopsida; order Pinales; family Pinaceae; genus Picea; species Picea mariana. The sequence goes on from JASDQU010102430.1 coordinate 75,386, forward strand.
TAGAGGCATGGATGCCCTTAGCATACACCGTGGAAATTTAGGGGAGCAACTTTTATTGGGGAGACATTATCTCCAAGCAGCTCAGTATAAATATTTCACAGGATCAAACACCTAAGTAAGGATAGGTTCTGACCGTCTACATGAAATCCTACTTGCTGGATGTAATTTGTGCAAGGAACATTTTTGCAGGTATGAATTTGAACTCGCATATTTCAAAATCACCTGTACATGTCTATTTCAGCATATTGTGGAAAATAGATAGAAGAGATCATATGATTTAATATGCGATGAGGTCCTAGCCAGGGTTTACTACCTCATGTTTAGAAAAGAGTGTCCTCGGCTTTCGGTGGTGGCAAAGAAGATGATAGAAAAAGTTGTCCACTGGTACTTCGAAGAAACTAGCACTTATATTAGAGTGTTCAAAGCTATTGAAACACCCCACCTTCTCCCTATTCATGTCTTGGATCACCTCATTTTGGGGGAAATCTGCTACCATACCATCTTGTAAGGCTACAATGCCTCCCTGGTCAAAGACAAGAAGAGAGATTTGATTCCCTATGGTTTCCACATAAGATTTTAGATGGCCAGAGACACTACGCATGCGAAACAGGAGGGGATGAATCAGCTCAAGTACCAGTTTCATACAGTTCACTTTCACAAGCATGATCCCAAGGGCTTAGTTCCCTAGCACCCGGTGCAAGTATCATCTTATTGGTCGTATGCTCATAACAATTTGAAGACAAAATATTCACTGAAGGCGCCCAGGATTGGGAGGAAGTATTTCAAAGAAGGGACAAACTAAATATGAATAAGTTCAAAGCGATGTCCCTGGACGAGAAGGTTGAGACAATAGAGAAGACAACTCAAGAAGATCTTAAGGGAAGAGACGAAAGCAGAACAGTAAAAACAACAGAGGCACAAAGGAGGGGGCTATTGTTACTGTAAGAAGCCTAAAGAGACATACAAAGGGCAGAACAAGATTCCACACTTAACCCTTTGATTGAACCACTGAGGATTACCCCGATAAACACCAATGACCAGGAGGTAGAGACAAATGGATCAAGTGTCGATCCACCAACAAAAATTTTCGATCGAGAAGAAATTGTACAGGTGAGATCCCCAATAACAACTGCATTGAAACAAAGACTAGGATGAGTATCAAGCGGGACAGGGTTTCTAGTCGTTCTTGTGGACATAATCACTATATATGATGATGATGATGATGATGAAGGCTCATAGGTTTCATACATATCTCTAGTTGTATTCACCCAAGAGGAAAGCCTAGGTGAATTATCTGCTCTGGCTCCCGATCAAATTGTACCTAAATCTTGGGAGGGTGGCCAGGACGCCATAATCACTACCGATGTTGAATTTATCAGTTCACTGGAAACACAACCGACATGAGAGAATCGGAAACATGGTTACAGCTCTAAAGATGACATGGACATGGGTGAAAAAGGAGGAACAATGAAGCTACTAGAAATTGGCACCCCACCACCTAAACCTTTAATCGGTACTAATCTTCTGCCTACTTCCTCATCTAGAGTGAAAACAAATATGATCATTGAAACCATGCAGGATGATCGACCTACAGAGCATCCAAGAAACTCCCCTACCAAGGAGTTGAGCGGACCCATCCATGAAACAAAACAAGAACCAACACAGGAAGAAACCATAGAGCATCTCTACACACCAAGAAGCTTGGGAAATACGTTTTCCTAGGGAGATCAGAAGATTCTGAATTCTGTAGATGAAATCACTGACATGCAGGACATTGCTGATGATCAGAAGACAAAATCTATGATGAAAGGGATAGTCAAGAAAATAAAACTCACCTTGGATAGCATTTTGTTCATTACCAGGTAAGAAACACTATTTGATATCGAGCATGCTAATATGACCGAACTCATTGGACCTAGAATGGCCATAATATATGCCACTCTTGACAAAGAAAAGAAGGATGAAGAGGAGGTAACCTCCATGATAAAAGAATTGTACCATCTTCATTATCAGACTGAGTATTGTTAGAACTCGACACAGGTGGTGGTACTCTTAAAGAGCGAGTTCCGAGAAATGTATGGGAAATTCATAAGATAAAGAGACCTCTTCACCGCTCGAATAGCCAATCTTCAAGAAGATACTTTAATGGGGATGGTGACCTGCAAATATATGCAGTGGTGGTTCAAAAAGGCATATCAGGCCTTAGAATGAATTGACTACATCAGTGAAATAGAAAAGGGACGTGATTCATAGGAGCAGAGTATACAAGCGTTTATGGACAATAACATCGCTCGAATATGAATAGCAACCGAACACTGGGTGTCCATGGTCCAAGAGCCTCAATGAAAAATGCAAGAAATGTGGGAAGAATGGAATAAAAGCTAGGAGAAAATCAACCTGGAAATGAAAGGAATTAATTTTCCAGAGTTTGGTCCACTGGAGGATTTCACCGACATACAAGATATTGTTAAACTACATGAAGAGAAAGACCTGGCATGGGAAACAGATATTTCACAGACTTCAAGCATGATCTCGGGTCTAGCGAGGAAGTTCATGGAACCCCCGATCAAATCTATGGAAGTCTTATAGTGCTTAAGTGTCAAATTGATCAAGTACAACGAGCGACAGTAGAGATAAATGAAGTCATCTCCACCTCAATGGATTAGCATAGGTTCCCATATGCAAACACATGCAAAGACCTCTTCTTCCAGTGGTCGAAATATGGTATAAATAATCCACTGCAGTGAAAGGATCAAATGATCTTAAGAGAACAAAGAGATAAAATCTTCCACGTGTCATTTTGTTTCACTTAACACAAATTTTATTAGTGATTTTTAGCTTGGTGATTTTTGTAATATAACTATTGTTGTTCAAGTTTATTTTAATTAAGAAGCTATGCCTAGAACCAAAGACACTTCTATCAACTAAAGCATGAATATGTCTAGACCGAGGAGGATTGTCTCTGTCTTCGGATTCAATATTTTTTTTTTTGTTGAGTAAGAGTTGATGTACCGGTATTTAAATTTATCTTATGATGATATAACATTTCTTTTATTATAATTGGTGACTATAAATCAATTTTGTTAACTTGTGATTGATAATAGAGTATTGGAAATTACTTTTCTTGCACTAACTTATTATCACATCTATGTTTCTTTTGTTTAACTATTATCTCAGACTATGTTGAATGTCCACTAATTAAAATGATATTAATGTTATTTTGAAGTTGTTTAGATATTCTTATTTTGCATGATAGAGTAAAGGTTATACTAAACCTAGCCTTCCCCCCAAAACACATAGTTATCTTCTCTCTGTCATATAGTTTAGAGTTTTATCTTCCTTTTGTTTTAATGTTAGAAAAAAGAACCAAAAAACAGAATTGCCTAGCCTGAGGAGGAGGATTAATAGAAAAGACATATCTATCAGTCACAATTAAATCCCATCGATACACCCAACCAGATCGCGAATCTAGAGAACCTTACCACTCATCAAACTCTTACGAGTCTAATTGGGCTTCTTAGGCGGGTTTGTTTCCTGTTGTTGAGTTAAATGGATCTCAGACCCCTCAACACTAGGCCATAATCAAATTGAAGACAAGGAAGATGAAATTTAAGTCAGGAGAATATAGAGTCATTGTGTCATTAGATCCATCAAAAGGAGAAAGTTTTGTAGAGCCCACTAGCTTAGATCTGGAGGAAATAAACAAGTTGTACAGAACCACCGCATGCGAAGAAGATTATGTCAACCCAACTATAGATGGGGTACTCAGCTGGAGGAGCATCACATCATGTTCTTCTAACTCAGATACAGGTTTGGAGAATTGGTAGCAAAGATTACATGAAGTCTCCACAAGAAGGTGCGGAAGAATAAACCACACAGTAACATGGGTTGGCACAGAGATAAGAGAACCTCCCATTTTTAATGGGGTGAATTATTTACAAGAATTTATGATCAAATATTAAGATGAAGTATTAGAGAAACAAAGGATTTTATCCCTGGACATTGCACTCAAGGCTACACCTACAAGATGGTGGGGTGCACATAAAGAAGCAATTCAAGACTGGTAACAATGTAAGAGGTTATTACGCATTAGATTTGGTGCAGAACATGGCAGCAATAAAATGAAAAGATATGAAGAACATGGGATACTAGACAAACATTTGGAGAAGTGCAAGACACAATGGAGGATGGCACCACCATAGGAATGGCCTCATCACTTCATCCATACATTGGAAGGAATTCTAGAAAACAAGTTTGTAGACCAAGAAATGAACAAAGGTACTGCAGAATGGACAACATTACAAAAAAAATTTATAGTAACCTTCTAATTTGAACATGAGAACCACAACATTGATTCAAGACTAAAACATATAAGAGGGGTGATATTTATTAATGAAACAGAGGCTGAACTCATGACAAAATACCAACAATAGAATAGGAAAACAATCAAAGAACTACTGTCATGTTATCATGTGGAAGAAGAAGCATCAGATGACGATGACCCACACAATATTCATATTACATAAATTGAAGGAGAAAGAAAGGTGGAAGGTCCATATTTTGAATTAGAAGTATTTACTGCACCTATCAAAGTGAAGAAATTCAACATTGGGACAGCTGATAATCCTAAAATGGAAATTATTGGAGACTATTGGGATGAAAAAACAGTGGAAAGAATAGCAAAGCTACTGCGCGAATACAGTGACTTGTTCCCCACAATCTTTACATAGATGAAAGGAATAGCAACAGATCTAGGAGAGATGAAGATACCTCTCAAACCTGAGGCAAAACCTATCAGATAGAGACCTTACAGATTGAATCCAGTGTATAAGTAAAACGTGAAGGGATAAATTGACAGAATATTGGAAGCTGGTATCATAGTGTTAGCACTGAGAGTCACCCTCAGATTGCAAGAGGATAAGACCAGTACCCATCAGAATTTTTTGGTGGATGTTGGTTTTATGAGTGGAGGTCAAATGGAAAAACAATGCAAGAATGATTTTAATCACAGAAACTGGACAAGCAATGCACAAGGAAGTGAGGTCCTCATTAAATTTAGTGAGTGGCTTGAGTTCAAGTGTGAGTAGACAGAATACTTAGTGAGAGAGGTGAAAAATACTTCTATGGGCATCTGGCTTTCAAGAATCTTGGTGAAGAAAAACTCAGGCTCAAGAGCACTCTTGAACTCAAGTTTTAGACACTGAAATATGTCACAATAGCATAATAATCAAACCTACATTATTATGCAACTAAACAACTCAACTAGATCCTCCATGCCCGAGCCTTTCAACATAAGGGGAAATAAGGTAACAAGGAAGCTGACTAAAACTGGTCACAACATTACTATAATCAAACCTACATTATAATAGAACCACAACCCTCGACTGCATCCTTCATGCTCGAGTGTTTCAGCACAGTTTAAACAAAGAGATGAAATAAGTTGACTTCTATTAATGTGAAAGTCTCAAATTTGATACATAACCATAGAATAGTTCTGGCATCAAAATTACATA
>JASDQU010102430.1:100360-136156 GCA_032191745.1 Picea mariana
GGGGTTTTTAGCTTTATGCTTTCCCGGTAAAACATTTGTGTTATGTGTGATTGATCTTTCTTCTTGATATTGCAATTGGCGATCGTGTTTTAAATTCCGCAAGAATATTAGTAGAAGTGATTTTGTATTTAACAATGGCATATAATTTTTAGATCAGGAGAATCCAGGAAATACATAATTTGTATTGAAATTTCTACATGGTATCAGAGTGCAGAAGATTGCAGAAGATGAGTTTGTGACTGGATAGAATTTGAATTTGCAGAAAGTCTTTCTTGGTGCTACGGCTGACTCAAGATCAAAATGGATTGCAATGGCTTGAGGTTAGAGTATGCACTCGAGGTCATATTGAAATACATTGCTTGGAATGACAAGATGGATGCAATACTCGAAGACAATGGCTTGAAGGAATTCATTGACAAGGATGTTCCTAAGATAGATGTTGCAGACGCTGCAAATCTTGATGCATGGAAAAAGAAAGTGGCAAAGGCGAGGAGGATCTTATTGGAGGGAGTACGAGACCACATTGTCTCAAACCTCCATGGGAAAGCCACACCATATGCAATGTGGAAAGCTTTGACGGATCTATTCCAAAAAAACAGCGACCATAGGAAATTGGTGCTCAAAGATAAACTCAGGAAGATCAAGATGGAGAAGGGAGACTCCATTCCAAAATATCTCTCAAAGTTTCTCCAATGTCTGGATGAGTTGGGGAGTGTGGGAATAACAGTCACTGATGATGATTTGGTGAGCTTGGTGCTCCTAGGACTTCCCAAGAGTTGGCACAATTATCAAGACTCTGTCAATGGAAGGGAAACATTGTCATTCTGGGAACGACTATGGTCAGATCTAGTGTAGGAGGAGTTCAGGTGGAACACGAGAGATGGATATTCATCAAAGCATGATGATGAAGAGGATTTTGATTTGGCTTCCAAGGCAAGGAGAGGGAAGGGGAATAAATCCCATTCAAAATATGAGTCTAAAGTCAAGAAGATGGATTTTTCCAAAGTGAAGTGTTTTCACTGTCATGAACATGGGCATCTCACTACTAAATGTCCATAGAAGAAGAAGAACAAGAAGGTTGTTGGAGCTGTAGCTGGTGAGGCCCTTTCCTCACAATTTGAACTTGAATTCTCTTTGATTACATGCATGGCTTCAAGTGCATTGGGATCAGTGTGGTATTTGGATAGTGGCACTTCCTTCCACATGACAAGATATAAAGACCTTTTCAATGACTTGGAGGAGAAAGATCTCAACATTCATATAGAGATGGGTGACGATGGATGATACAGTGCGATTGGAATTGGTACCATTACCTTTCAGAGGGATTTAGGTAAACTATTTCAATTGAAATATGTTATGCATGTTCCAAGTCTGAAGAAAAACCTGGTCTCATTCGCAATGTTGGAGGACAGAGGTTATGACGTTGTTTTAAGTGATGGAAAAGATTTCCTGCAACATAAAAAAATAGGTCAAGTCAAGAATATAGGCATTCGAGTTAAGAACATCTACAAAATGGAGGTACATGGATGCGCTACAATGATGGGAAAGGCAGAAAAAGTGGTGAGTCAGAATGAGGGCAAATTATGGCATAGGCGATTGGGCCATGTTCATCATGGAGCCTTGAAAATCATGCAACAAATATATACTGGACTTCCAATGGGAACTCTTGCTCAGTTAGATCAGTGAAAGGGTTGAAACATGGGGAAGTATGTAAATTCCACCTCTCATGGAAAGGAGAACCATGCTTCGATGATCCTAGAGAGTTCACACAGACATGTGTGGACCATTCTCGGTTGCTTCAACATCAAAACATAAGTATTATGTTATTTTTGTTGATGACTTTTCTCGTAAATGTTGGATCTTCTTCATGCAAAAGAATGATCAAACATTCTCAAAGTTCTGTGAGTTTAAATTATTGGTGGAGAAAGAGCCGAGGAAGCAAGTGAAATCTCTGAGGAGCGATAATGGTGGAGAATACATCTGTAACGAACTCAAAGAATTCTGCAGCAAAGAAGGAATTCTAAGAGAACTCATAGCACCTCATAACCCACAGAAAAATGGGGTCATGGAGAGGAATAAAGGAACGATCGTGGGTGCAACATGAGTGATGTTGCATGATCAGGGCCTACCAATGCATTTGTGGGTGGAAGCATGAAATACTACGGTTTATGTGAAAAACCATAGTCCTCATAGAGTACTTGGCATGAGTAGACCTAAAGAAGATTTCATAGGTAAGAAACCTGATGTTTCTCATTTTAATATTTTTGTCTCATCTGTTTACGTGCATGTGACCAAGAATGCCATGAAGAAGCTGGAACCAACTGCTCAAGTTGGGATATTTGTGGGGTACACAAAAACACCCCATAATTATCCTATGTATTTGGCTAACATTAAGATGATTGTTGTGCGACGGGATATAAAATTTGATGAGGGGAAAGCCATGCGGTTGTCCCTTGAGAGGGAGTTGGACTTGCATGCAGAGGAGGAACTACTGGTTCCCAAATATGAGTCTCAAGATGTGGATCAGCCACATGAGGAGGTTCATGGAGTGGAGGAATCCACTCAAGAAGATCCATCCATCAGAAATGGAAGAAAGCACACCACGGAAGCTGATAGATTGAGACTAGATGCTACACAAAATGTAGGATCCCCTACTTCACAGCGCAGACAGAGACAGTCTCCTGATAAATTTACTAGATACATGGCTCTCATGAGAAAATGTATTTTGACTGAACCATATTCCTTTCAGGAAGTAGTGCAAGATCCCACTTGGGTTGATTCTATGGTGGAGGAGTATGACTTCATTGTAAAAAACAATGCATGGGAAATTGTCCCAAGACCAGTCGACAAATCAGTGGTAGGTTTGAGATGGATCTACAAGTTAAAGCAAGCTTCTAATGGGAGTGTGGATAAATACAAGGCCATGTTTGTGTCCCTGGGCTTCTCACAAATCGAGGGGATAAATTATGATGAGACCTTTGCACCTGTCACAAGGTACTCTTCCATAAGATCCATCCTTGCACTCTCAGCACAGATGGGCTGGCGCATTCATCAGATGGATGTAAAAACTATGTTTCTTAATCGGATCATTGAAGAAGAAATTTACATTGAGTAGCCAGAAGGTTTTGAGACCTTTGACAGGGAGTCGCATGTGTGCAGACTCAAGAGAGTGTTGTATGGGCTGAAGCAAGCACCCTGTGCTTGGTACACTCAAATAGACAACTATTTCACCAGACTGGGCTTCACCAAAAGTGAAGCGGATGCAAACCTATACCAAATTGTGGTGGAGGGTAAGCTTTTAATCATTGTTCTTTATGTTGATGATTTAATACTGACTGGTGATGAGTAGCTGATACACTCATGCAAGGAGGACCTTGAAAAGGAGTTCGAGATGAAGGATTTGGGCAGCGAGATGGTGAACGTTTTTTGTCTCAATGAAAGTATGCAAGGGAGATATTGAGTAAGTTTCACATGGAGGGCTGCAAACCCATGAATATGCCTCTTCCAAGAAACTGGAGGAAAGAGGATGCTACTTCTGGAGAGGTAGTGGATGGTACTGTCTATCGACAGTTAGTGGGTTTGCTAATGTATTTAGTGAACACGAGACCGAACATTTGCTATGCGGTTAACCAGCTGAGTCAAGCAATGGTTAAGACTACCAAGCTCTTTTGGAAGGTGGGCAAGCATGTCCTGAGATACTTGAGGGGCACATCTGAGTATGGCTTATGTTATAGATAGACAAATGAGGTGAAGTTGCATGGCTTCACGGATGCAGATTGGGCGGGCAGCCCAACGGACAGAAAGAGCACATTAGGGGGAATCTTTAGTATCGAATCTGCAGTTTTTTCTTGGTATAGCAGGAAGCAGATATCTGTGGCACTCAGTTCAGTGGAAGCGAAATACATGGCAGCGAGTCAAGCTCCATGTGAGGCTATATGGATGAGAAATAACTTGGTTGGGTTGTTTGGTTCTCATTTAGATCTGACAGTGATTCATTGTGATAATCAGAGTTGCATTAAACTCTCGATTAATCATGTGTTCCATGATAGATCTAAGCATATAGATATCTGGTATCATCATCTCAGATATTGTGTGCAACGGAAGATCATGTTGCTTCAGTACATTCCTACTAAATATCGGGATGCAGACATTCTAACGAAGGTGCTCACCAAGAGAAAATTCGAATACCATAGAAACAAGATTGGGGTGAAGGATAATCCATTTCTTGTTGAGAGGGAGTGTTGAAAAGTCAACAAGAAATGTGTGTCTAATTTATTTTTCCCTTAAATAAATTGGACAATAAATATTAATCTATTATCTCATAATTACTTGAAATAGTTAATTGAATTGGAAAATCAGTTAGATATAGGAAATTCAAGTTCAAAGGTTGATGGGTGGGACATGCAAGTCGAATTAGTTGTAACTGAGTGAGTCAAAGTTGTAACAGAGTTGGAGGTGTAGTTATGTGAGTTTTGAAGTAATTTAACTCAGTTAAGTGAGTTAAGCTCAGTTGTACTAGTTGTAACTGAACTTACAATATTGAGAGATCAGTGAATTAATTATTAATTAATTCGCAATCAGTGATCTCACATGAAACTGAAGATTTACCACTGTTAACTACATGCATGTCAAATCTAAGGGAGACCCAGTTGAGATAACAGGTGAAAGGGACAGGTTGAATATCATTTGTGATTTGAGTGAGTGCACTCATGCAATCACAAACACAGTGGATGTTCCCATGAGCAATGCACAACCTAGGAAAGAGAAATTTGAATTCATTTTGTAGGTTTTCCATTAGCAGGGATTACGTAGAGGAGGCAGACTGTCTAGAGGAAATAAATTGGCACATGCATTTGCCAATTTTTATATGACAGTGTGAGACGATTATTATTATACTGAGAGCTCTTGGATTAGAGTTTTGTATGAGACTGTTTCATGATCCATCATATAAACATAATATATGATAGTGGGGTTTTTAGCTTTATGCTTTCCCGGTAAAACATCTGTGTTATGGGTGATTGATATTTCTTCTTGATATTCAAATTGGCAATCATTTTTTCAATTCCACAAGAATATTAGTAGAAGCGATTATGTATTTAATAGTGGCATATAATTGTTAGATCAGGAAAATCCAGGAAATACAGAATTTTTATTGAAATTTCTACATTGAGGGCCTTTTGGTCCTCGACCAAGTTTTGGAGAACCTTTGTCATGTTTGACCATTTTTGGGACTTCCACAGGCTGGTTGAAGATGGAGCGCCCAGGCAAAACAGAGATTGTGGGATCTCGCCCCCTTTTTATGAGATTTTTGGGGATTAGGGTTAATGTAACGGGTATGGGATGTCGGCCTATGGGTTTACCCATGTTTAGGCCCCACTTGTAACGTATAAATAGATATCTAGGTGATGTAAGAAAATATAGAGACCTAGTAGAACCGACTTAGTACAGATCTAGAGGCTTTGTGCATACTATGTGTTAAGACTTGCAGAGCTAAGTGCAAGTGATTATAAGAAGCTTGTGTGCACACTGTGTAAGAAGGCTTTGTGTTGTCACCTAGCTCAGGGAAGGAGGATCTGGCGAGGTGCACACAGATCTCCTGTCCTATGCGAAGTTGGTTTTGTGGCTCTGTGCATGTAAGAACATTGAAAGAAGATAATAAAGAAGACAAAGAGTTGGTGGACGTAGCCCCATGCTTGGGGTGAACCATGTATATCCTGTGTTATTTTTCTTTGTGCTATGTTGTTGTATTTTCTTAGTGCACTGTTATAATAGATAGATCTATGAATGATTAAGTGTTTTATGATGAGAATGAATGTTGGATCTGCTGTAAGGCTATGTGCTTGATGATTAGATGTGATTGATCTTGATGAATGCTATGTTGTTATGTAATTGGTATTTGAATCTGCGATGTGAATAAGGGTAAAATATAATGAATGTTAACTGCTAAGTGCTCTGTTAAGTATTGTGATCACAAATCTGTTTCCCAGCTAGGTTCTAGACACTTGAGTCCTACAACCCCCCTACCTCTACCTCGGGTGAGACTTCATCTGCTTCACAGGTGCTGCCGAAAGGGCCGATAGTTAGGGTTTTGTTGGTGCATTGTTGAAGCGTTGAACCCTGGGTCTGCCCCTGTGCCAACAAGAAAAAATCCTAGGAATGGTGTGCGGAAAAGAGGGAGATGGAGCAGGGGTGAAGACTTGGGTATTCACAACAAACACACATGAATCCTAAAAACTTTATGTGATAATATTTTGGATCCATAGGGAATGGCATTCTCCCTACGAGTTGCCAATAACATGCAGTTCTAATGCCTTCCTTAGTCGTTGGGTTGTGGAGTCGATCTCAGATACATTTGTTGAAGGAAACATGCTGACATGTACACTACTCTACTTACAAAGAGAAAAAAAACACACATGCTTCAGAAGAATATTATTTATGTACAATCCTAGACTAAGTGCCCTTTTACAATGTGCTAGGTGAAAGCAAACTTCCACCATAGCCACCCAAGTAACTTCCTAACGGAATTTTTTTTTACTCTGTCACTGATCAACAAAGGATAATGAAAATGTGACATTAACTTAATTACATTCTTTAGATTCCCTCCTAATACTAAAGGTAATATAAATCTTGGAGTCTTCAATACATGGAGAAAATGCAATTCCATGTGTTCCCCCACAAGATCATAAAATAGGTGATAAAACCTACTAGATTGATAACATAAATCCTTCCATGCTTTACATCTTCTCACATCTGGCTGAATGTCTGTGAAAAGCATAGGTGAGTAAAAGGTTGATGCAGGCTGTTGGTCCACTTCTCCTTTGTCTGCTCCAATAACATCTTCTAGCTGATGAAAAGAAATAGTGTCATGTATATCAGTAGATGGCTCTTTATATTTATCATGTTGCTCTTGGTAAAATCTTTCACTTTCATTAGAACGCTGGATGTGAATGCCTTTCTCTTCAAAAAACACCTCAACATCTTCATCACTATCTCCATAATGATCAAATAAAGGAGGAGCCTCGAATGACATGCCAAGAGGTAACTTCTGCCCAAAAAGAGAAAACTTATCTTCATTACTAAACACATGCTTCCTTTCAAGATCTAACCCAGGAAGCAATATCTCATCATCATCATATGAGTCAAAAGTAGGCTTCTCATATCTAGGATTTTTAGAGACAGGGCTACAAAGAATATCAGCTTCTAGAACAGACTCAATTTATGCACTTTCCTGACTGAGACAACAAACACAACTTTCATCAGATGCAGATGAACAGAGAAGAGAAAAAATTGATTCCTCATCCAAGGCATATTCTTCATCCTTATAGCCTTCAGAAGAATCAGCTATTTCCTGAAAACAATATTTATATTCCTCACAACATCTATGACAAATTAACTCAGAGGAATAAAACTTTTGACAATGCATATTGAAAGCTGGATGAAACTATTCCAGGGAGGAGATGCTAGAAGGGGGCAAGGATTGATACCACTTATGAGCATCTCCCTCTAATGAGTACATGAACATATTCATTAATACATCCTCATGATGTATTCCCAGCTGATGCATGAGTTCATGAAACTCAAGCAGATGCTCTGCAGGGTTGTTATCTCTATGTTCTCTAAATGTGGGTGAAAAATCACACCACTCATCCATGGTAAGAACAACATTTGGAAAACCAGGAACAACAGAGAAATTAAAAGGAGAAAACCTCCGAGCCAAGATGGATTCCATCTGAAAATATGACTTCTTAAAAGTGTGGAATCGCCACTAGATTCTTTAATTTTGGAATCACCAGGTGAATGATATGCAGTATGAATGTGTCTGGTATTTGTTCACCATCAAAGATCATATCTGGTCATTTTCGTTCTCCCAGGGAAGATATCTTCACTTCCGTCCCCGACAACGGTGCCATGAATGTTAGCATTGAGAGTCACCCTCAAATTGCAAGAGGATAAGCCCAGTACCCATTAGAATTGTTTGGTGGATGTTGGTTTTATGAGTGGAGGTCAAATGGACAAAACTTAGTACAAGAATGATTTTAATCACAGAAACGGGACAAGCAATGCACATGGAAGTGAGGTGCTCATTAACTTCAGTGAGTGATTTGAGTTTAAGTGTGAGCAGACGTAAGACTTAGTGAGAGAGGTGAACAAGACTGTGATGGGAATCTGACTTTCAAGTATCTTGGTGAAGAAAAACTCAGGCTCAAGAGCACTCTTGAACTCAAATTCCAGACATTGAAATATGTCACAACAACATAATAATCAAACCTACATTATCATGCAACTACAACAACTTGAATGGATCCTCTGTGCCCGAAACTTTCAGCATAAGGGGGAATAAGGTAACAAGGAAGTTGACTAAAACTGGTCACAACACTACTATAATCAAACCTACATTACAATAGAACCACAACCCTTGACTGGATTCTCCATGCCTGAGTGTTTAAACACATTTTAAACAAAGAGATGAAAGAATCTAACTTCTATTAATGAAAAAGTCTCAAATTTGATACATAACCAGAGAACAATTCTGGCATCAAAATTACATAGTAGGGAGATTGACTCAACTAGTTGTCGACCTTAAACCTTAACAAAATCTTGAACTGATCTATTTATACTCATATCAGTCCACAACTACTAGTGTTTTGATCTAGCCATTCCATTCAAAGCCTTTCGTTTGTGCCTTCTTCTTTCAGACTATGCGTGTATCCTCCTATCAGACGCAAATTCAACTTAGCATGGGCCTTTAGGAAAACTCGTCCACCGTGGTACCTCAGGATGACAAATCTATCTCCACGGCCAGACCCTCCATGCCTTCTATTTATGGAGTGAGTCGAAGTTTCAACCACCACTCCTTTTTCATAAATTGATCCTTCATCAAGGCTGGGATGAGGCTTAATCCTAGGGGCCTGCCATGCATTGCTTTTGGATTTGATGCTATATGAGCACATGATTGTGGGGCCATCAAATGTAGTTTGGATCCACACCACTTTTGAGCCTACAATTCACCACCTTCCACCACATAGCTCTTTCTCTATACCATGGTTTCAATTGTGGGACCTCTCAATAATTTTATCTTTCGATCATGTTGTGTCCCCGCCTGCCAACTTTAGGATCATTCTAACCATGGCGGGAGATGGCACTAATTTTGGCACTGAACAGGATGATCTGATGTGTTGGTATGATGTCACTATGCTGATGTGTCATGAAAAGAGAGATTACACGTGTCAATTGGAAACAAGCGGATTATATGCCCAAAGGCGCCCGGACTGAGTTCCACATGTCATCGCCAGATGAATTCCAGGCGTCATGACTGATGAGAATGCCACATATCTGAACTGATGACTACCACGTACATTGACACTTCATAGATCGAGGGTGGTATGAATGTAGAGATAGAGCTTCAAAGTGAATGACGATCGTCGATCTGAGGAGGACACGGAAGGGATCTGTTAACTCCGGGAGAAAACACTCTGGATGAAGATGGGAGCGAGGAAGCTGAAACTCCTGAAGCTCGGAGTGCCAAAGAAAACTACCACCATTAGATTTGGATGGACACGCGGCAGCTATCTGTGGACTTCGGGAGAAAATGCTCTAGATGAAAGCGACAGGGGAGGAGCTAAATCTACCGAAGTCTGTATTCCTGAATTATATATTGACCGTTCAATGGACAAGGACACGTGGTGCTTGATCTGCAACTCCGGGGCTTCTGCCTAGCCACTAATCCTCATGCAATTTTTACATGCCAAATACACGTGAGTCGTTGATCTGATCATGATCAATGATCTGGGAAAGCCCTACTTTTGTTACCACACCCTGTTCTTGGATGGACCTTGCTTCATGCTGTGAAGATCAATGACTCACAATTACTTCGGGATTTTGGGCATTAGGCCTTTTCAGTGCATAGCTCTTACAATCTTCCGAAGTGTCGAATTTCCGAAGTGTGAGATCTGGCGATGCGTGTCCTCTTGATTTGGATGACCTAGATTTATTTCGGGAGTTCGGGCTTCTGCTCTTCAGGGATTTTCAATGCACAACTCTTACAATCCTCTAAAGTTATGAATTTGCGAAGTGAGGGATTTGCCTCCACATTTCCTCAACCTTCAATGGCTCATATTTACTTCAGGACTTCGGCCCCTCTGTCTAGTCATTAATCCTTGCGCTACTTTGAAATCCCAAATTCTCAAGATCCGTTTATCTGAACTATTCATGGGATCTCCGCTGTTCAAAATCAAGCTTGTCTGCTTGCTTTTGTTTCAAGCCCAAAATGGACTGTTCTGAAAGTTGTGCTTTTTGCTTGTGGCTGTTAACCGTACAAACAAATGAATTAGATGACCCGATGTGAGCTCAATCAATAGAAAATAAGATGACTAGTAATTTGGACCAAACATCATGATATGTGTTCATCCTGTAAAGAAAATAGAAAAACCCTGAGACGAGAATCAGTTAAGCAGGAAACTAAGGAAAAATAGATCATTTATCGGAAAGGGAAATTGACTTTATCAACCAGAAGGGAACAAATCCTAGGAATGGTGTGCGGAAAAGAGGGAGAGGGAGCAGGGGTGCAGACTTGGGTATTCACAACAAACACATATGACTCCTGACAACTTTATGTGATAACACATAGAACTGGTAGAGGAATTTGAATGGATAAGTCCTATGGTAGTGCAAGAGAAGAAACAAAGCAGGATAAGGATTTATGTAGATTAAAGAAATTTGAAGGATGCTTGCCTACATGACCCTTTTCCCAGCCCTTTCACAGACGAGTTATTAGAAAATGTGGGAGGCTAGGAAGCATACTCATTTACAGATGGATTCTCAGGTTACCATGAGATAAATATAGCTCCTGAAGATAGGTACAAGACTACTTTTTCTATAGAATGGGGATCCTACCAGTACACATTCATTCCTTTTCGGCTGAAGAATGCACCAACCATGTTTTCAAGAGTAGTCATAGCTTCTTTTAAGGAATTCATACATCAATTTTTAGAAGTCTATCTGGATGACTGGACTATATATAGTCTGTTTAAATATTATGTATAAGTATTAAGGATAACATTGGAAAGATGCAGTCAGTGTTATATATCATTGAAGATAAATAAATGTATCTTTCAGACAACTTTTGGAATACTGTTGGGACATATAGTCTATAAAAAAGGCTTACTAGTATATCCTGATAAGATTGCAGTCATTGTCAACTTACCACCACCAAAATCAGTGCGCCAGTTGAGAGAAAAATTGGGACATACAGGCTATTACAGGAAATTCATAAAGGGTTACGTGCAAATTACTGTGCCAATGGAAAAACTATTGAAGAAGGATACCAGATTTTAATGGAATGAAGACTGTCAACAAGGGTTGGACACCTTAAAACAAAAGATGGTCATAACACCTATCCTAGTATTCTAAGAGTGGGAAAAGATATTTCATATGCATGTAGAGGCATCAACCATAGCACTTGGAGCAATTCTTGCGCAACCAGGAGCAAGGGATTTCGACCATCCTATATCCTTTGCAAGCAGAAAATTATCAGAATCAAAGAAGAATTACAACACCACAGAAAGAGAAGGCCTAGCCATGGTATATGCACTTCAAAATTTTGGGCACTATTTGTCGGGAAAACACTTTAATATGTTCACAGATCATTATGCCCTAAAATATTTAGTCAACAAGCCAGTGTTGGGGGGGGAGGATATGTAGATGGCTATTGTTATTTCAAGGATTTTATTTGAAGTAATAGTCAAACTAGGGAAGCTAAATGTAGGACCGGATCATCTGTCAAGGGTCACTAATGGATAGAAACTGACCAACTTGGAAGACAAATTCCTTGATGCGTAGTTGCTTTCAATACAAATAGTTGATGAATATTTTGCTGATATCATTGAATACTACTGCGCCACAAGAATTTAGCACTACATAGAAGACGAATCTGGTGGTCAGAGCTTTGGAATATCAACTTATTACAGGGCACTTATATAAAATGGGCACAGACAACATTTTGAGAATGTGTGTACTAGAGCATGAAAGGCCTACAATTTTGGAAGAAACTCATGAGGGAATAGCTAGAGGAAATTATGCAGGAAAATATACCATGTAGAAGGTATTGCGCACAGGAATATGGTGGCCAACAATTCACATATATTCCAATGAATATTTCCATAAATGTGATGTCTATCAGAGGTTGGTAAACCTAACAGAAGGGATGAGATGCCCCTAAGACCACAAATAACTTTACAGGTATTTGAAAAATGGGAAATATACTTTGTTGGGTCAATCCATCCACCAACAAAAAGGTTATGAGAAAGACATATCATTACTGTGACATCATACTTAACAAGATGGGCAGAAGCAACACCAGTCAAAGACTACAACACTGAGACAACAACACACTTCTTGTTTAAGTAAGTGATCACCATATTTGGATGTCCAAGAATCTTGATGAGTGACCAAGGTACTCAATTTATCAATAATACTATCAAGGCTATGTCTGAGGAGTTTGAATTTTATTACCAGAAGAGTACACCTTACCATCCTTAGGTAAATGGAACAATAGAAGCCTTCAATAAGATTTTGGAGAATGCTCTGACAAAGATCTGCAACGTCAACATGGATTATTGATATTTGAAAATACCAATAGTATTATGGGAATACATGACTACATGCAAGACGTTGTCAGGGTAGACACCATTCAGGTTTGTGTATGGGAAGGAAGCAGTAGTACCATTAGAATTTATGGTACCCAATTTGCGTAGCAACAATCACCAAAATTACAAAAAGAGGTGTAGTGAAGGAGAGGTTGGATCAACTAATGGAAATGGAAGAGGATAGGATTCTAGAAGGATTTCACCAAGAAGTACAAAAAGCGAGAGACAAAGCCTGGCATGAAAAACATATCAAGAGGAAGAGTTTCAAGAAAGGAGACCTAGTCTTACTCTATGACAATAAATTTTTCCAACATCTTGGTAAGTTTACAATGCATTGGCTAAGGCCCTATGAATTAAATACTATCACATATGGGGGATCTTTGCAGCTAAAAGATCTGGCAGGAACATAACTGAAAGGAATGATCAATGAAAGTTGACTAAAACTATACATGGATGGTCGACCTCCTAACAATTAAAAGTTACAACATAGTAAGAAGGACATGTACATAGTGTAATATAGTATAATATAGGATAGAAAAATGAAAAAAAGAAATAAAAGGAGAAAAAGAAGTAAAAAGAAATACAAAAACAGAAAAGAAAGAAAATAAAAATATTACTAGGAAAGGTTGTGCACAAAAAAATGGACTCAGCGCGACAAACGAAAAAATTGTTGCGCACAACAAATGGCTAACAAAAAGAAAAACACTGCACAATAATGAAAAATCACAGTGGAAATGTACGAATCACTTAAAAAAATTAGCGTACCGGAAAAAGGACCAACAGTCAGAAAAGCAAAAAATGACGGTTATGACAAAAAAGTGCCAATGGGAGGCATTTATGAAATTAAATGGAATGCACTTGTAAAGCTTCATTGCATTAGTTGTATCCAGGGAAGCTTCATGAAATTTATGGAACTTTCTATATAAAAGGGAAACGCAGGGATAATACAACTTATTTTGAAATTGCAAACTTGTAGCGATAGAGAGCATGCAGAGCAGAAGCAAATAAACGAGTGCATAGTGTGAACTAGTCAAAGCTCATTCGAAAAACAACGAGCAATACCCAGGATGAAACCACCAAATACTAGCACATCGAGCCAAATAGCTAGGAAACCCCGCAATAGCATTAGGGAACCACATGAAACCACAAAGGGAGAGCAAGAAAGGGCTCACAAAGAGGGATTCATTGATGTGGATGCAATTCCCTCCCCGTGCATCGAACCAGCAAGACCTACACCGGTGGTGTAAGAATAACAAGCTCCAACAACGACTATCATGGAAATCGATAGTGCGCAGGGCCTCCAAAAAAATGACACAGGCAACCTACAACAACCTGCAAGGGCCAAAGAAATGCAAAGAACAAATGGCGAAGCCACTGAGAACATAGAGGATGCAGCACCAAGACCACAACTGGAAGTAGGGCCCATGCAACAATAGAAAGGGTTGGTCGAAGACATAACCAGGCAACCCGATTTGGGCGCAGAGCATAGGGAAGTAGAGGCTGGGACCTCTAGCACGTCGACCAGAAGAAAGGGAAAAAAACCCATGTTGCGGTCCCTGTGCAGGCAGCCTAACACAACCATCATACTATCGTGCATTCCAGAGGGAGTGAAGAAAATGGCTACACTTTTGGGTTGCGTTGAAAATTTGAAGTATTTGGACCATGATGTGGCCTACACTGGCAAATTCCAAGAATTTTCATAACAGGTATACATGAAACAAATAGGCACAAGACCCTTCGACGACCCTATACTGCAACTAAAACCATAGGAATCCAACTTAGTCAACACAGGTATCCTTAAATTGGTGGAAATTCCCCATTTTGGAAGGGGGAAGGAGGTAAACAACTACGTCAAGCAGTTAATGACGATCCTTCATGGAGGATTCTTATTGTTGGAGGAACCCATATCTATTGACATTGAGTTGATTTCATTCATCATAGGTATTTCGTATATGTGTGAGAGTCTCGTGAAGTACCTGGATTTCAAAACAAAGGAGAAATCTCTTGTCGAGGAGATGAAGAAAACCTACGATATAGAGAGGGGCTTGCATGGTATAATCATAAAAAGAATCATCCACGCAACCACGAGAATGGACACAAAGCGTATGGCCTGCAAGATGTTAAGAAAGTTCCACAAGGAGGAAGTCCTGACAGGGGTTTTTGCAGCTGCAACATAGTGTGCCAATGGCACCATGCTCAATTGGGCCCCTTATCTATTAAACTTGTTCCTCAACGACTGCAAATATGCACAGGACTTGGGGACAAACTTTCATTATTCTTGGCTATTGATCCTGATAGCATTAGTTGGGTGGAGGGAGCCACCATATTCTTATTTTTGTCACGGGATAGGTTGTTGACGTGAAACGTAGTATACCTCAATGGGGAGCACTTTGGACCCCAAGAGAAGAAGTGGCAATGCAGGTGCCTTTGCACGGTACTTCAATGACATCCAGGAAAGTATAGAAAACACATGGAGGATCACTCTATAGGTTGTCGTGCAATACCAAGGTATTGAAAATTTTAGAGCCATGCGCCACACCATATGGATACAGATGCACATGGATCCAGCTAAGGAATGGATGGAACTTCGATACTGCATTAGTGGAGAATATGTAGAAATGGTGATGCACAGCTAGAAAGATGATTGGAAGATCCCAATCATTTATAAGGAAGTGCCCAAAGGAAAGGAGGTCGAAGTAGGGGGATATAAGACACCTGTAGGAGAGAACGTTGCGCCTAAAAATCTAAAGCCAATTCAGAAGCTAGTGCAACAAAATAAGGGGAGTGCACCAAAGAAAGATGCATAGGCAGGAAAAATGGACACTGCCCCAACACAAGGAAAATAAGGAATGGGGGATACGACTACACAAGAAACCCCCTCAACAGCTACCCCATAGGAAACAGGGCCACCAAAGTGGTCAATCATACGTACAGGGGGGTCGCACAAGCAGGCTAAGGCACACAAGCAGCTACCAGAGTACATGATCACTGAGAATGACACCGACCTCATGGAAGAAAAATTACGGGAATGCGCAGCTGAGGAGTTCGAAGACGCCCAACACCAAAGAGGCTGAATTCAAGATGAGCTATCAGACATAAGGTAGGTTCTAGAGAATATGAGAGTAATGCATAGGCATGAAAGGGGAACAAATCCCTTCCCCACAACAACAGAAGAAGAGGTAAGGACCACGCCGAGCGATCAAGATACCATCCAAACGATAGCACAGGTGAGGCCAAACTTCCAAATCACATCCAACATGCTTCATATGGATGAGACATAGCCCAGACAACACTGAAGGATCTATCGTAGCTAGAGTTGGTAATGGAAAGGATACCAACCAAGGCACTATAGATGCTTCAATTCAGTGTCGCGTAGGAGGTATAGTCACGTGCAAGAACAAACACATCTGAATTGTAGCATATGAAGAATGGCAAGGAAGCCTTAGAGTTGGTATTCGAGCAGGTCAAGCTAAAAACTAAGGAGGAAAAAGAACACGCAAACAGAATGGAACAGTGTCTGACAGCGATGTATAATCACATTCCTGACAATGTGCAAGTAGAGAAAAAAAAGCGTAGAGGAGAAGATCAATCTCATTGCAAAAACCATCGATCAATATAGGCAAGAGATTGAGGAGATAAAGGAAAAACTAAACCCTGTGACTCCTCTAAAGGTGAGAGAACAAAGGAAGCAAGAAGCTGCATTTCAAATAAACGAGATGGAGAAACAAGTCAACGCAGTAGAAGAACTGTTCAACCGAGCAACGCATCTCTAGAAAATGCTCGAGGAGGATGAGCAGGTCCAGTAGTGGGACAAGGTAGAATAAAGAGTAATAACATCTATCCAAGACCTCAAAAAGAGGTAGAAGATAATGAGTATCATAGAATGATTAAAAGGTACTCAAGATATGAAGAAGTTGCAGTCTGAGTTAAAATTAGTGCAGATACAGAGACATGAGAGACAAGCAAAAGTGGAACCACTTCAAGAACAATCCACGTAGATGATCACAAAATTGGAGGAGGAGAAGAAGAACATCACGTAGGCACACAAAGAGAGTGCAACAATGATCCATGAGGAGATCACAACGCAGTTGGTAGAAAAAGTGACAGGAAAAGCAGCGCAGGTCCAGGCAAGAGGAAGGGAACTTGCATACAAGTTACACAACCTAGTAGAGGATGTTTAGGGAGCATGCAATGCCTGGGTGGCTCGGGATGAACCACATGTCAGTGTTGGGGGTGTTTTGGGCGTAGGCCTATTTTGAGGTAGTACCTATTTTTGGAGAATAAAACCCAGTTTTGGAGAAGAACAACTGGAAGGAAAAGAAACACGTGCGAGGGGAAGCCGCATGGAAAGAAGGAAAGCATGCAAGGTGTGCAAGTAGGAAAGCCTAACCATGTCATGCTTAGGGTTTTGTTAAGAGATTGTAATGGTTGGTAAACTTGTAAACTAGTATAAATAAGGACCTAGGAGGTTTGGGTCGGGGTTCAAAGTGGTTGTTGTTGGTTCAAGTTAATTCTGAATTGTAATAAATTGCTATGATACCTTCTTATAAGCTGTTGAGTTGTAGAATATTTAGGTAGCTGGATATTGAGGGTTAGATCATAGGATGAGGAGCTTGGTGTGATCTAGTCTACCCCACAAAGGTTGTGGAACCTATTTCATAATTGTATGATCGGAACTGTAGTGCGCATAGTGCCATATTTTGCAGATATCTAAATAAAATATCCTAAGAAGCCAGATCTTTGTGGACGTAGCCAAGGATGGGGTGAACGACAATAAAACCTGTGTACTGATTGATGAGTGAATGCATGTTTACTTTCTGTTAATGGTTGATCATCTTTAATTCCTTTGAATGATTGATTTACACATAATTGGGTAGCTAGATCTATTAGAATTCATGTATAAACTTACAGAAGAGTAGATATTAACAATAATAGATAGAGTAATCATTTTAAGACCTAAAGAAGATCAAATCCAATCCCACATCCCCACTATTTCCTAGACTACAAACACCTGACCATTGCATTTACCCATAGAACTATCTTGGGTGAGACTGTGTAGTACATTCGGTGTGTTGTGTTTCCTTTTGGTTCACCAGAAGCATCGATAGTTTTAGAGGATTTTGTTGGAAACTTGTTCAAATCTGGACCTGGTTCAACCAACGAAGTAGATAGGAAGAGAATTAGCCAACACATTGCAAACAAAAGTTCATGCAATATTCATATCATGCTAATCAATTACAAGAAAATTCCCAATGCATCGTATAACAACAAAAAGCATTATAAACTCAAGACGAAGATAACTAATACACATTGGAATATAAAATACAGAGAAAACATAGAGAACACTTATATTTAAATAAACCATTCACTGAATAGTTGCATATGTCAAACATTCTACCCAACAATATAAATTGTTGTTCTATATCTCAACAACAGGTCACCCCCAATACTAGGCTATGAATCCACAAGTATAAGTCCTAGAACAACTCTAAAACACACAACAGTTAGCTAACAATATCTCATATTTTTCTCAACCACACAACAATCCTAGTTTACCAACTCTCTTCCACTTCAACCTGCACAACCCAAATAAATGAACCCCTTTCTCTGCAATGTAGTCCCTCAGGTTGTTCCACTTATTTTATATGGCTCTAGTTCTATTGTTAAGGAAATATCAATGATGTAAACTCCAAGTATTCTCAACTATGGACAATTCTTTCACAACTTCCATCATTCTCATGTGCATGAACATCCATTCCTTTCCAGAATAATAAATAGTTACTTACAACAAAAAATCAATGGCTCATCCCCACCCCCATAATTCATTTTCCATCCCACACAAGAACATGAGTGAACCAAAATGAATGAGGAATGAGTAACAATAATTGAGGAACCAAATGAGTGAGTAACCCCCAAACAACCCAAAAGTGGGGTTTATATAATTACATGCAATAAAGCACCACGTGGCCTTCCCCAAGAATCTTACGTAATGACTTTTCCCAACTGATTTTAAGATGGGTGAATAAAATAAAATAAAAATTCTTATCCCCTTTATCCCCCCCTCTCTCGTGGAATCATAACCCCCTTATTTATGTCCTTGTTTGTCTTGCATCCAATGATGCATTTTATTATTGATATTTAAAGTATTACATTTCTATGCACTCCATCCTTTCAACTTTACAAGCAGTTCGACATTTCCTAAAATATAAAAAAAATACATTATTAATCGAAGCACTCAAAACCAGGGTATCACATTCACCTCCCCCTTATTTTGGCATTGTCCTTAGTGCATATACAAAAGAGAAATACAAATTTCAAAAGTATTCAAAAATTCAAGGGTGCTCTTCCTGTATGGCATCCTCATGCTCCCAAGTAGCATATTTAGGACTGTAGCAGGTCCACTAAACCTTTACCAATCCTATGGCTCGATTTCAGATCACTTTGACCTTCCTGTCCAATATGTGCACCGACTGGACCTGAAAGTCTCCTTTTGGCTCCACCTTAATCAAATTCCAATCTATAACATGGTTATGATCATACACATAATTTTCTTTATTATCAAAGAGAAATTAAATTTATTATGCACATTCATGGAAGAAAACAATGCAAGCATGTATGCAACTAGCCCTATTATGTCCAATATCTCAAATGGACCTCAAAATTTGGCTGCTAGATTTGTACAACTGCCCAACTTTAATGAGCTCTTCATGGGATTCACTTTCAAAAGCACATTCTCTCCCACTTTAAATTCTCTAGTTGTCCTTTTCTTATTTTCATAACTCTTAAATATCTTGTGTTTCTTTCAAATTCTGATTAATTTTAACCGTCTAGTCTTTCATATCCTTGAGCGATTCTTCTCCAAGTAATACTATGTCTACTGGGTTGTCCCGCAAATAGAGTTAAAGACAACGCATACAAATAATCAAGAAAGACAATCCCAATTCGATCCCCTCTAGGAACAAGCAGCTCAGATGATTGTGCAACTGGAGGAAGAGAATACGAGCATGGCACAGACACATTAAGAGAGTGCAATACTACTACATGAAAAGATAACAACTCAGATAGTCGAGGTGCTAACAGATAAAGATGTGTAGGTGAAGGAAAAAGGAAAGGAACTAGAAGAGAATTTCCATAGTTTGGTAAAGGTTGTATAGGGAGCGCACACCACCTGAGTGGCTCGGGCTGAGCCACATGTCAATGTTGGAGGCCTGTTGGGATAAAACCTATTTTGAGAAGGAAGTCTATTTTGGGTGCAGGCCTATTTTTGGGAGAAAGATCTGTTTTGGGAAAGACCTATTTTTGGAAGAAATACCTAATTTTGGTACGTGTGCAACAGGTGGAAAGAAAGGAACATGTAGAAAAAGAAGGAAAAACAACATATAGGAGGAAAAGCAACATGGCACGCAAGCAGACAAGCCTAACTGTGATAGGGTTAGGGTTTTTGAAAAATATTGTAATGAATATAAGCCTATAAAATAGTATAAATAAGTACCTAGGAGGTCTAGGGTCTAGGAGAGAGGTCTATAAGAGAGAAAAATAGGAGAGCACTTGTATCGAGGAAGAGATGTCAGTTAAATATTGAGAGTTAATTGGTTTAAAAGATACTGATTATAATAAGTTGTAGAAGAATCAAATATGTTAGTCTTTGAGGGTTAGGTCACAGGTTGAGGATACTGGTGTGATCTAGTCAGCCTCTCAGAGGGTTCTGACCCTCATTTTTTATTGTATTACTGAAGATGTAATGCCCGCATTGCATCATTTTGCAGTAGAATAAATAAAAGAGCAGAGAAGCCATATATTTTTGGATGTAGCCCCAGAAGGGGGTGAACCACGGTAAACCCTTGTGTTATGTGTGATTGGTAATGAATTATTTATTTTCCATTGATCATAGGCTTAAGAATGAATGGTTAAAGTAGCTATATCAGCATGCATGCATAGGTTTAAAGATGAATAAAGCATAGAAGTAGATGAATGAGTTAAGAAAGATAATGCATAAGGATGAAGGAAACCTACCACAATCCCCACTCATTCCTAGACTGCAAACGCCTGAGTATTGCAGTCCTACATAAAGCTATCTCAGGTGAGACTATGATGTGCACCTTGTGCGCATTATTTCCTTCTGGTTTGCCAGGAGGGCCTATAGTTTTGAGGGTTTTGTTGGAAACCTATTTGAGATCAGAACCTGGGTCATCCAAAGAATAAGGTAAGAACCAACACCCCTTCATGTATAAATTAATGTTATCTATTCCCAGAGGAGGCTACTGAAGGTTGTTGAATCTCTTGTAAATTATTGTTGAATAAATATAGAAAAAGAGAATTGTGCACACATTTATAAGATTGTGAATTTGTTTATCTGTAAGAAATTGAATAGATGTTGTGTTATTATCTCTGTGTATGAATGTTTATCTCAATGTTTTAGTGAATGAGTCCTTGATTTAGTTATAAGTTTCAATTGTCTCTCTTCTGAGAATCTTAGTGCAAAGAGTACATAGTGCCAACGCAAGGTGTGTGTAGGCCGACCACTTATAGGTTATAAATATTAGGAGAGATAGTGTAAGCTTACACAGAGCGAGTGCAAGGAGTGCACCTACACTCAGAGTAGTGTAAAATCTTAGTGGAGAGATGAAGTGCAAGGAGTGCACAGAGCCAACACTTCCTTAAGTGTTGATAAATCTTAGGAGAGATAGCACAAGGTGTGCGTAGGTGAATTTTTCAAGTCCCAAGCTTAGGAGAGAAGCGCAAAGTGTGTGCCATAGTTTGAGTCATCCTAGTGACGAAGCTCAAGGAGGGATAGTGAGAGTAATTCCCTGAGAGTATAAAAACCTTTTATTTTAGGGTCGAGTGGACGAGATCAGTTCGGGAGAAGTCAAAATCTCTCACATTTGTTGGAGCAAGGAGAAGGAGCACGATTGTTAATCCCCAAGTCCTTAGGAATTTTCTTCTCTGAAAGATTTAAATATTTTGGTGCAAGTGAATCCTGGAGCCCCATAGTATTTTTTAGTCATTGATCTAGCAAAGGAGTGTGGACTATTGATCCCTGGACCCCTTGGGAGTTCGATGGTTCAGCTATTCGGGAGAAGTTTTTTGTTTAATTTTGGAGCGGAGAAACTCCCAAAGCCCAAAGTTTCAGATCATCGAAATAAACGCTTCCAAATTAAGCCCAAGCTTTTAAGCCTGAGGTCACAAGCACGACTCCATTGGAGCAATAGGACCCTCACAAGTACAAATTTTTGTGCAGTATGGGAAAAAGGCTATGGTAAATATTTTAAGGGTTTTGTGGGGACCCAAGAGACACTTCGACTCCTGTATAGTTCGATCCTAGACCAGGAGGTCATGCAGGCCCATAGGGAGTTTCCATCACTCCCCAAGGTGAAACACTTGGGCATATATACCCTTTCTTCAACAATTCTTCCAGGTGCATTTATAATTCTTTTAATTCTAGTGTACTCATTATATAATATGTATTTGATACTGGGGAAACTCACGGTACTAAATCAATAGATAAATATATATCCCTCTTTGGTGGAAATCCTGATATTTCTTTGCAAACATCCTCAAACTCCTGAAATATCAAAAATATTCAAAACTTGGCCCTTTTTTTTTTGTCTCCACCACATGAGATGCATATAATTGACATCCTTTCCTAAAACATATCTTCAGTTGTAAGGATGAAATATCCGTTATATAAATGGGTCTTGAAATTCCTTTCACAGTGCTCTATTTTCCTTCTTCATGAGGACTTGTAAATGTCTTGTTATGAAAATCTCAGAAAACATGATGCGTGTCAAAGAAATCCATTACAATTAGGATATCAGAAGACCCAAATGATATGATATTAATATCAGCATTAGTACTCACCCCATTCATATTTATTGGACAATCTTTGATAATCTCATTGATCCTACTTTTGGTTCCAATGTCTAGTTGAACCAAACATGATTTTTCAAGCTTACTTTTCTCCAAATGAGATATTTCCACTATTTTAGGATTGATGTAACTATGGATTGCTCCTGAATCAATTAAAATATCAACATGATGATTAATGATCTTACCTTCCACCTCAATCATATAAGTTTGGTTCTCTTCTTTTCGATCTTCCAAGGTTGCATACATTCTTGGAATATTTGTTCCCATGTCTTCTACTATAGTATCCTCTTAGATGTTGTGCAATGTCCTCATCTTGTCTTCTCTATGAGGGAAATACTTGTACATGTGATCTTATTTACATCCCCAACATTTGATTGGTGGTTGTCCCCTTTTCCCCAAGGAGTCTTCCCTCTTGGATTCATTCTTAGTAGGATGATCTTGTTAATTTGTATTAGGATTGCTTCTATTGAAAGGAGGTTTGAATCCCTTCCTTCTCTAATTATAATTTTTCTTCTTCTTATCCTTCCAATATTTTTGCAAATATTCTCTTCCCTTGCCTTACTCGTATAGTTACTTAGCCTTTCTAATGGTATCTGTCAAAGTTATGGTTTCATCGTATTGAATTTTATATTTATAGAAAGATGGAAATCCACTCAAAAACCTGTGTATATTCACCTTTTAAGCCTTGATAAACCCCACAAACTTTAGTAATCCCAAGAAATTCCTTTCATATTCTCCCATGGTCATGATCCCCAACATGATTTCAAAGAACTCTTTCATATTCTTGTCATAATAGTCCTATGAAATATATTCCCATTGAAAATATTTCTTGAACTTCTTCCAAGTGATCCCACTCTCATTAATGTGTTCAAATTGCTTCACATAGTATCTTTTCCATGCAAATGGTATGTGGAAATCCTATCTTCTAGGTTAGATGAGTAGTTTTGCAATTGAAAATACTTCCTGATTCCACACAACCATGCTTCAACATCATCCTCCCATTCTATTTAACCATCAAAGGATGGTGGATTAAGCTTCATAAGCTCTCTTTGAAAACTGTCCAACTCATATCTTCTTCTTTGATGCCTTAAATGAGACACTTTTGGACCATTTCTTGACTCTTTATATGCATAAAAATTCCTATATGAGTAAGGAGGTGACTAATGTCTATGAGTTCTGGTAGCACTTCTTGAGTGACTAAGTATTCTATATTTATCCTTTCCTTCATGATGCATTCCTTCTTTCTCATGTCTTGATCATGATCCATTCTTTGCTTGCCTCTGCAACTGATTTAGGATTTACATAATTTGAGAATTTGTTTGATTCTTCTTCTCCTGTGTTCTCATTATCTTCTTTGTCAGCTCTATAACTTTAAACTTACATTCTAAGACTTCTCATAGTATCTACCAATTCTACTTGTTCCACTTTGCTCCTATGTCCATTACATTTTGTTTCAACATTACCCACTCTGATATTTTGGCCTTTGGATTCTCTCTCATGACTGTAGACTCCATGTTCATCCTCCATGACTCTGATATGAAATACTGGGCTTGAATTGATATGTTTATACTTCTGATTCTACAAAATATGCAAGAAACCATTTTTGTTAGAATTATATATATTATATAATTTTTGTCAATTAATGCTACATGCCATTTTTATTCTCAATTCATGAAGAATTATATCATAATTCTCCAAATTCTAATAATTACAGGTTATTTGCCTTTGCATAATATTTCCAATGACTATTCTTATGCCCCAATATGATCTTTGAGATGAAAGTTACAGCTTCCTAAAAAATCTGTTTTCACCCCATTTGTGCATTTTCTTCACTAGTGCAATTTTACTGGAAGCCCAACTTTTGTTAATTGAAGAAGAAAATCCATCAAGAACCAAGATTTTTTTTGTATCGGTAACTAATAATAATCATGACAGTGAACACACAACAACTTTAAAATTAAAAATATGTTTCTCCAGTAAGATGCTACAACAATTTGGAATTTGCACCTTTGTCCTTTTTACAAATTTTTCTGGACTTTGAAATTTTATCAAACCTGACTCTCTCTCAATCTGTGACCTTATGGAAAAAATTCACTAAATAAAATTTGTCTATATTGATGATTGTATAAAATGTCAAGAAATTTGTTTTTCCAGTTTTCTGATCTAGGGTCACTTTTCCTCCTCTGAAAATCCCCAAAAGGTGGCATGGAATAGTGGATTTTAGCCTATTTCAACATCCCCATTCCAAAAAACCTTATATTTTCTCCAATTCCTTCACTGGGTATTTCCATGTATTCTTTTTGAACTATGTCCAAAAAAATTATCTTAATCTTCATCTCAATTATTGAAGTAGACCCAGATCTTTAAAAACCACTACTTTGAACTTTCTAACAAATTCAAGTTGAAATGGCTAGTGGCCCTCACTAAAAACTTTGTATATATCCCCACTATGGGTAAAAATTATAAAGTGTTATCTCAATTCAAGTTATTCTTCTTCAGTTATGAATAAAGCCCATAAATTGTTTAAACATAGGCTATCATATGGTGTCTGTGTAGCAATTTGTTGACATGGTTGTTGATGTGGCACCATGGGTCACATGGAACCCTGAGGGGATTCCATGTCACCCATTGAACCACCTTGGCCTTCCCCATCATCCTCTGTCACCACCCATCATTCTCTGCCACCACCTTCTCTCTCTACATTTACCTTACCTTTCCTTTCTCCTTACCTCTCGCTTTAATATATAAATAAAATAAAATTATTATTAAATACGAGACCCACCCGTACTGGCTACCACATGGCACCACCGTGGTGGCCCATGTCACTAGTGGGTTCCATCCCCACCTTACCTCTAGTGTGCACTCATCCACTCCCTAGATCTAATGGCAGATATTGAGGGAATAGATCAATGGTTTACAACTATTTCGCATCGTCAAAATGCTCAAGATTTAATGACCCTCTGACATGTGATACCTCAAACCACCGTGGTCTATGTGGGACTCCCCCATTGGGTTCACGTGACCAATTTTTTTTTAAACCATTCACCCCGACATACGATACCACCAATGGTTTTGGTTTATACCATGACCCATTGCCCCACCATGGTGGTTTTCCACCTCACCACTAGGGCTTGCCACCTTGCACCATAGACCCCTGAATTTTCCACCATGGAACTGACATCGTGGAATTCCAATTCACCACTACCACATCACCTGAAACATGGCCTCCACCTCATCATCGACATCATGTATGAAAAATCCCCAAGTTTTCCCAAAATTCACAATTTTTCCAAATTTTCAAGAATGTCTTATTTTGAAATTTTTGTCAAGGCCACCATGGAATTATGTAATTAATCTCCCCTTATCCAATTAAAATTATTATAATGGACAATTTCTTCCATGCTCGACCCCTCAACATTACTAACATCAATCCATTTGAAATTCACCATGGAACTTGGAAATTTTTCCCAATTTCCAAAAAAATGAAAAATTTGAAGAATCTTCACTCAAGTTCCCAAGCTCCTTCTAGCTTGGCCTTTGGATAATAAAAACTTGGAAGTTATCGCATACATCCCAAGAACTACAAATCGACACTCTGATACCAATATGTGACACATGCACTACTCATGTACTTCTAAATTTATGTTTTCTGGGAAAATTCTAAATTTATGTTACCATTCTTTAATTAATCAAGAAACATGCATTCCAAACAATATCTCGTGCAATATTCAAGAAAATACTAATTAGTTACAAGAAAATTCCCAATGCATCTTATAAAAACAACAAGCATGATAAACTCAACACAAAGATAATTAATACACAATGAAATATAAAATATAGAGAAAACTTGTCTCTAAATAAACCATTCAACAAATGGATCTAGACGTTAGACGCTCCACCCAACTGTAGACATTATTATTCTAGCTCTCAATAGTAGGTCACCCCTGATATAGGGCTATGAATTCACAAGGATACGTTCTAGGACGACTCTAAAACACACAACAATTAGCTAACAATCTCTCATGGTTTTCCCAATCGCATAAAAACTCATAGTTTACCATATCTCTTCTCCTTTAGCCCGCACAACCTAAAGAAATGAACCCCTTTATTTGTAATGCAATCCCTCAGGTTGTTCCACTTCTTTTCCAGGGGTCTAGTGCTACTGGTCAGGAAATATCAATGCTAGAAACTCCAAGGATTCTCAATTGTGGATAGTTCTTTCACAACTGCCATCATTCTCATGCACACATGAATTCATTCCTTTCTAGAATAATCAACAATTACTTACATCCAACAAGAAATCTCCCCCCTAATAATTCATTTTCCATCCCACCCAAGAACAAGAGTGAACTAGAATGAATGAGGAATGAGTAAGAATGATTGTGGAACTAAATGAGTAAGTAACTCCCAGACAACCCAAAATTAGGGTTTATATAATTACATGCAATAAAGCACCACGTGGCCTTCCCTAAGAATATCACGTAACCACGTTTCCCAACTAATTCCAAGATGGATGAACAAAATATAATAAAAATACTTATCCCCTTCATCCCCCCCTCTCTCATGGAATCATATCACCTTATCGTTGTCCTTTGTCTGTCTTGCTGTAATACACTCAACCCCCTAAGTACCTTTTTAAGGGATGGGGAATTTAATTTTCTCTTTTCATTAACCATCTCAAATCCTCTTCTTGAGGGCACCATCGTATTATGCTCATCAATATCTTTCCAACGAATGTTACTATGCTCAAAATCAAAATCTGGATCAAAAGTTATGGCCTCTTAAAGTTCTAGACCTTCTTTAGTCCAAACTTCACTCGCACCATCAAACCTTAGGTGCCTGATATGATATCCTAGCTATCATATTAGACACGTGGCACTTCCATAATCAACCACTTGTCATGACATGTGTCCCCACCACTGTCTACCATCTAGCATGAAACACGACACTCGTAACTCAGTATGTAGCTCCGCTCACAAATTCGATTCATATTGACATGTGGCATAACCTACAATGTGCCACATCACCTCCATACTTGAGGTTTCCCCACTCTGGTCGTGCCACTTGTCATATTTTTTATCCTATTAGTCCTTCTAAATGAATGGCTTGGGTTTTTTCAGAGCAATCCTTGACCACATGACTTATTTTTCATCAAAGTCACATTCCACTCCAACTAGCACACTCTGATCGAAGTGCATTTTGATGGATCTCACAATCCTCAAAGTTAGAAAATTAATGGCTTCAGAGTCTCCAACTCACCTAGGAGTTAACGACCCTCTGGTGCTCACTCTAAGCTTAGCTTAAGTGGGGCATACAAATATACATAGATGAGATTGAGCTCACCTTCTCCCTGATCGATAGTGTTTGTTCCTTATCAGAGTCCTCCCCATAATAATGTTTCCACTATGTATTCCTAAACCACTCTAACCGACTTCCTCTAACGAATGACGAAGATCTATTTGCTGCACCAAATTCAATGATTAAGATTTAAGGTGATGAACCAAAGGCTATTTCTTCAAATTGGACCCACTCTTTGTCTACTCAATCATAAGCTAACATGTGATATATGTTGGGGCACCCCAACAACCATTTTAGCATCCTCGTCACCTTGATTTCCTTGTTGTCACACCACATCACAATGATATCACTCTCCCTTTCTTTGGTCCTCTGACAACCCTCCTCCGATATTTAACTGAGATACTTCTCAATTATCCACTGATCTATGGGCCATATTGTTTCTCAGATTCCTCCTCCTTCAGAGTACATCCACATCAAGCATCCAAGGTTTCTCCAATTAACAGACTCCAATGAAACTCACAACAACGAATCTGATAGTATATATATATGTTCGCTATGTTAGAAAAACAGGATCACAGAGCAATAAAATAAAACAAATGTGGAAATAAAACATAGAATATACACAATACAATAGAGACACAGATATACATGGTTCGCCTAGTGTGGGCTACGTCCACCAGAGAAATTGTTAGGTCCTTCCTTATTATTATCCAACAAAATGAAGGGATACAACCTACAACACACCCATTGTAGCTTCCTCTTCTTTCTCTCACAGTCTCTTCTCTCAGAATACAATAATCACACACATATACATAGCCACAATACAATTCCCTCATAAAAGAGGGTTTCCTTAGAGGGAAAAAACCCTAAAATAACTTCTACCATCATATCCGTGACTTTATAATGAACTGTCCAAATTGACTACGAAATTACAATATTTTACAAGGCAATGTTTCCCAATATTTCTCTTTCGGGGAATTGCCCCCGAATCCCCCGTCGGGGGGGGGGGGATACAAAATTCATTTCTGCCCTCCCTGGAAACAATTGTGGGGGGGAAATCCCCCCCATACCCCCCCATTAGTGAATGGGTTCCAAGCATGACTGAAACAAACCTATGAATTAGGAAGATAATCAAGCTCCACAACCAACAATCTCCCACTTGGAGACTATTCAAAACAACTCCACTTATACTGTACTTGTTGGACTATACTCCACCTTAGACCTAGAAAATTTGTCATCTTCACCTTCATGCTTGAAGACCAACTGAAACTGAGCAGGAACTCAGTTTCTCCTTGGTTACTCCCTTTGTTAACATGTCTGCAGGATTCTAGGTAGTATGTATCTTTTCCAACTTCAAATGTCCATCTTCCAAGAAGGATCATATGAAATGGTACCTGAGTTTTATATGATTAGTATTTGAATGGAATATTGAGTTCTTTGCGAGATGAATGGCACTCTCATTGTCATAGTACAACCTGCTATTCTCCTGCTTCTTTCCCAATTCCTCCATAAACCTCTATAACCAAATCATTTATTTATTAGCCTCTGTAGCAGCAACATACTATGCTTTTGTTGTTGAAAGTGCAACAACCTTTTGTAGTTTTGAAATCCAACTTATTGTTGTTCCACCTATAGTAAAAACATACCTTATGGTGCTCCTTCTACTATCTTAATCACCTTCCATATGTGAATCAACATATCCATGTAGAACAATGTTTGAACCTCCAAAACATAATTCATGAGTATAAATACCTCTCAAATACCTGAGAATCCACTTCACTTCCTCCCAATGTTCTTTAC
Source organism: Picea mariana (assembly GCA_032191745.1). Classification (NCBI taxonomy): domain Eukaryota; kingdom Viridiplantae; phylum Streptophyta; class Pinopsida; order Pinales; family Pinaceae; genus Picea; species Picea mariana. Next base: position 129,970 of record JASDQU010102430.1, read on the forward strand.
CTAGATTGTTCATATACCTACTCACAACTCCCACTGCATGTGCAATATCTAGTCTTGTGCAAACCATCACATACATCAAGCTGTCGATTGATGATGAATAAGGGACCCTAGACATGTATTCTATCTCCTCATGTGTCTTAGGACACATTTACTTAGTTAATTTGAAATGGTTGGCCAAAGGTGTACTAACTGGTTTTGCAATCTTCAATCTAAACCTCTGCAACACCTTCTCTATGTACTCACCCTGAGACAATGTCAATTTGTGATTTTTTCTATCTTTTGTTATTCTCATACCAAGGGTTTTCTTTGCAGAACCCAACTCCTTCATCACAAATGAATTAGCTAATTTCTTCTTGAGCACATTTATATCCTGCATATTAGACCTTGCAACAAGCATGTCATCTACATACAATATAAAGATAATATAGCTTTCATTTTCTAGCCTTTTAAAATAAATACAGTGATCAGAATGAAATCTACTATAACCTTGTTCTGTCATATACCTGTCAAACTTCAAATACCACTGCCTCGGAGCCTGCTTTAGTCCATGCAAGCTCTTCTTCAACCTGCATACCAAATTCTCCTTCCCTTTGAATTCATACTCCTGTGACTGCTGCATATAAATATCTTCCTCCAAATCCCCATGGAGAAAAGTTGTTTTTACATCTAACTGTTCAAGATGAAAATATTCTAGTGCCACAAGACTTAAAATAGTCCTAATTGAATTCATCTTAAGAAAAGGAGAAAATATTTCATCAAAATCTATACCTTTCTTTTGTGAAAACCCCTTTACAACAAGTTTACCCTTGTGCCACTTTTTTCCTCCATCTTATTCCTTAAACCTGTAAACCCATTTATTCTATAATTCTTTTTTTTCTACAGAAAACTGAACCAAGTCCCAAGTCTGTTTTTTTACCAAGGAATCCATTTCCTCTTTCATTCCTTTCTCCCACTTCTTTTTAGTGGCTACCTGCATTGCCTCTTCATGACATTCTGGTTCACTAGAATCAATCAACAATAAATAATACAATGAATGAGAGTATCGTTCAAGGGGTCTACTTAACCTGGTAGATCTTCTAACAACACTTGTAGGAGTTTGAGGTACTGCTACTCCTATTGTTGTACATTTTGATTTTTTGGTACCTTTGAAATTTCTTTTTCAGTGATCTCATCAAGCACTGTGTATTCTGGTTTTTGATTTTCTTCTTTCTTTCGCTGCAACTGATATTTGTACATGACCTTCTCATTGAATATGACATATATACTCCTAATGATTTTGTGATTTTCATAATTCCATAAGCAATAACCAAAATCATTACCATATCCAATAAATCTACACTACTTGGATTTTTCCTCGGGCTTTGTTCTATTTTCTTTATCAATATGGACAAATGCTTCACAACTAAAAGTCTTCAAAAAGAATAGTTTACATTTTTACTTGTCCATGCCTCCTCTAGAATTCCACCATCCAAATATCTTGAAGGTTCTATGTTTATTAAGTAAACAACAATATCTACAACATCTTGCCAGAACTGTAAGGGAAACCCAACATGCAATCTCATACTTGTGGTGTTCCTAGAACTATTTTCTCTCTACAAATCCCATTGTATGAACAGTAATCACCAAAATCCTTGCCGCAATATTCACCTCCATTTTCTGATCTGATACACTTCAACCTTTTTCTTGTCTCATTCTCAACCAAAGCTTTCCATTTCTTAAAAGTATCAAAAGCATCAAATTTTTGTCAAATGAAATAAACCGAAATTTTTCTAGTTGCATCATCAATAAAAGTAACATAATAATGAGAGCCACCAAGAGATGATACCTGACTTGGTCCCCATACATCTGTATGCACAAGATCTAACCTTTCACTCTTCTTTTCTTTTCCGAATCTAAGAAATATGACTCTCTTTTGTTTTCCATAAACACAATGCTCACATAAATCCAAATCAATGTGTTTAAGATATGCCATCAAATTTATTTTTTAAAGTATCTACATCCCCTTCTCACTCATGTGTCCAATCCTATGATTCCAAAGTGTTGTATCCACTCTTGTAGAAGATAAAGATATATAAGAATCAATATTACTAGTACATAAATACATTGTACCTACCTTCTCTCCTTTTTCTATCACCAGTGAWCCTTTGGTGGCCTTCCACGCCTTATCTATAAATATAGATATAAATCCTTCACTTACCAACTTCTTTGTTGAAATTAGATTTTTCCTTAGATCTAGAACATGTCTTACCTCTTTCAACAACCATTGGTTTCCATTCTTTTGCTTTATTTGTACCTTACCCATTCCAACAATTTTTCGCGGTGCATCATCACCCAAATGAACCTGTCCAAAATCACCTTGAACATAATCTAGAAAATGTTTCCTATGGGGTGTGGCATGAAATGAATCCCCATTAATCTACTACCCAAGATTTAGAAATATTATCTACAGAAATAATCAAATCATCTTGTAACACATCACATGTTACATTTGCTTCTTGATTTTTCTCTTGTTGTCCATCTCTTTGTTTCTTTGGAGCTCTACAATCTTTCTTCGGATGTCCTTTCTTCCCACAATTCCAACACTCTATCTTTCCCAATATGGATTTCGATTTTCCCTTCTTAGAATTACCACAGTTCCGTGAGCCCTTTCTTTTATCCTTTTGTCTTTCCCATGTTCTCCAAAGTCAATGCATTACCTGATGTCTCACCTGTTCTTTTCCATCACATTTCCTCACTAAGGATAACACCAACAACATCATCAAATTTAAGAGTGTTTGAAATAGAGACAGAGTTACTTACAACCATGACCAAGCCATTCCATCTTTCTAGAAATGAGAACAATATTAGAAGAGCCCCGACCTCATCATCAAAGTCCACTTTTACATAACTTAGATGATTATTAACCGTATTAAATTCATTTAAATTATATGCAACATACCCACCTTCTGACATCTTCATATTAAATAATATTTTCATTAGAAATACCTTATTGGACACCGAGGGTTTTTCATACAGTTTAGCCAATCCATCCATCAACTCCTTCGTTGTATTTTATTTTGAAATATTGTGAGCCACTGACACTGTTAGGCTCAACTGTATCGTTCCTAGTGCCTTTCTATCAAAAACCTCCCATTCTTCGTCCTTCATGGTCGTCGGCTTCTTTTCCACTCCAACCAATGGTAGGAATATATCCTTCTGATATAAATAATCTTCCATATGCATCTTCCATAACTGTTATTTTTGGCCATTAAATTTCTCATACCTAAACTTTCCATCTTCTACCATTGCTCCCACTCGAACCAAGAACCCTCTTTTTCTGCGAGTTACCTTTTGTTTTGATACCAGTTGTTATAAAAACATGATCGTGGAGAAATAAAATAATAAAAAAAAAACGGAAATAAAACACATAGGATACACAATACAATAGAGACAAAGATATACATGGTTCACCCCCTGTGGGCTACGTCTACCATATAATTTTCCAGGTCCTTCCTTATTATTATCCAACAAAATGATAGGATACAACCTACATCACACCCGTTGTAACTTCATGTTATTTCTCTCACAGTCTCTTCTCTCATAATACAATAATCACACAGATATACAAAACCGAAATACAATTCCCTCATAAAAGCAGCTTCCTTTTAGGGAAAAAAACCTAAAGTAACTTCTACCGTCAGATCTATGACCTTATAATGAACGGTCCAAATTGACTACGAAATTACAATATTTTACAAGGAAATTTTCCCAATATTTCGCTTCGGGGGTGATTTCCCCGAATCCCCTACCAAGGGAGGGCTACAAAAAAATTTGCTGCCCCCCCTGGACCCCCCTGGTGACAGTTGTGGGAGGGGGAAGCCCTGCCACACTCCTCATTAGGGAATGGGGTCCAAGAATGGCTAAAACAAACCTCTGAATCAGGAATATAATTAGGCTCCACAACCAACACACTATTCCCAATCAAGAAATAAGGTTATCTCTCTCCCTCACACCGATCTATGGTCCATATCCCTCCTATAGTCATATCTAATCAGAGTTCCCTAGTGTATCACAGTCCAACATCCCATTTAAAGTACCCTTCAATCAACAATGGATACCCATCCACTCTTAGATGCAAAGATCGACAATTAAGGGTGGTCATGCAAAGGCCTGAGCACAACGAGGCCTATCCTTGAAAAGCCCCCTTTTGAAAAATCAAGGACTGACACGTGTTATCCTCATGGATGTGTTGGATTCCATGCTAGAAGGACATGTAATTTTGATGTCATATCCTCTCTTGTTGTACTTATACATGGTAAGGCATGGAACTAGGGGATGAAACCATGTTTCTCACACTTAACATTAACAGTCGAGAGTTTAACACTTATCCCTTCTATAGATCAAAATTTATCATCAACTTAGATCTCTCCCCATCAGAGTCCCAACACTTCCTTGCACACCACACTATGACAGTTTGACCTCCAATAGGATTATAGTTGGGCTCAATCATCCAGATTTCACTAGGATTACTCTCTAATGGATCCAATGATGGTATTTCATTCTTGAAGTTCCACCCATCGAAGTCCCAAACAAACTTTCCCTAGAATGATCTGATGGTTACGTTCCCCAACCAATAGCATGATCAAATCGATGTGTCAAGTCGACAATTATGATTCTCCCGAAGAAAAACACATGGATTCAATAGGTTATCAGTTTGAATTTGGACTTGGTCATTTAAGGAATTCTCTCGCGTATTTTCTAACATCTTACCAGGCCTTCTTGGTCTTCATATTACGTAGAAAAATGGCTAAGGTAATCCCTTCTTCATCACTTGGAACATAGAATTATGTCTTCTGTAGAATTTCCTATTCAAGGCAATGAATTTCATAGCGATAAGGATTCTTCGATTATGGAGAGAACTTCCTAGACTCTGGGGAACTCCTTCCATCGTCCTCTCAAAGGAAATCTGTATCTTGCAAGTTCCCCATTTGGAGGCTTGCAATTTTCACAGGGTTACACCCTACCATTACCCCACCTAACGCATAGCCAACATTACCCTAGAGAGTTTTATCTATCCAAACAGGATTCAGAGTTCTTTGTGCTCAGAATTACCAAACATGTAAAATTTTTTACATTTTCACATTTACGTCAACACAAACAATTACAATGAAATAGCCATAAAATATACAGTCTTAAACCTTTAAGGGATATACACACAAGAAGAAACCATTCATTCAATTCCACCATTACTTCAACAAAAAGATTGTAGTGAAACAACCATTCAGATCATTTACAGACATACATGTCATGAATACAATTATAGGCATGATTCATTCCTTTTACTCTACACACAAAGAATGCCAATATTTATATATTCATTGAAGAAGATAACCATCCAACTGACTGTGTGTGTTTTCCTTTCCACCCAACCACAAGATCTACATGCTCAATCACTTCGGCAGCAGGACACCCCCATGCCAGGCCATGATACCATCAAGGGAATCTTTCTCAAGTTCTCAGGGTAATTTTTTTGGTATGTGAAGGTCACTTCCCTTCATACCACTCTTGCAATATTCCTTCTCAGATAAAAAATCTTCTTCTGTTATTGAGTTCATACACAATCAATATTCTTCCTTTGGACTCCAAACTCTCCTTGAGTTCCTCCTTTCTTGTGTGCATATGAGGCTCAAAATCCCTTCGATTCCCCTCTATGTTTCTCTTACACACACTCCCTTTTTTCTCTATTGCATTCATGTATTATTCTCTTGCATTCCCCACCGAAAGGTTCTCGACCTGTCATTTTTTTCTTCTATCAAAAGGAAACTTGTTGGACAATCAAGGGGAATCATGGTGATATTTCTTGCTTTCCACTGGATGAAATATTTCTTGTCACTTCATCCAACCCTCCATACTTCCATTCATTGAGGTTGTTTTGTTACTCAACCACATTTCCTCCCTCATTAACTGATCTACCTTGAAATTAGGGATAATGGAAATATAATAAATATTCCAAAATAATACTCCAACAAAGTCGCTTGGGGTCCTGTTGTGTCTGCAACAACCCCCCTTTACTTTTTCTTTTACAAGTGAAAGGAAAGGGGCATCCTACTAAAATTTGAACACTAATTCCTAATCCTCTACTACTATGAGCCTAATGTTTATTTTTCATCTACTTTGATGGAGTTGGGGGTTTGATCTTTATTGATGA